>CM040801.1:1942500-1945000 GCA_022829025.1 Squalius cephalus
TAGGGTGGATTCCCTTTGTGGAGGACGCCTGTGCGTGGCGTTGTTTAACGTGTGGAGGCTGGTGCACAGACAACCACCACACGGTCCTTGGCAGGTCTGGGTCAGGATCCAGTGGCATGGAGTCCAAGACGACTGGGGACCCATCACTGCTGCAGCCTTCATCCGCCTTCCCAGCCGTTGTGATGCTCCACTTAAGTCAGCCATCTTCCTCTGCCTGTTCCTCCATTGAGGTCCTTTGCCTCTATAGGCTACCCCACAAGGCAGTGGGACTATTTACCCATAGCTGGGGCTCTGGTTGGCGGGTGCAAGTGCATGTCCACTACACTGCGCCTCTGGGGCCCACTGCTGCTCCGAGATCCCTACAGTTCAGCCTGGGTCTGCTAGGAGTGTGTGTGGCTGCAAGGAGGCACTGTAGGAGTCTTGACGGTGGAGAGGCTGTGTACCGACAGGAGGAGACTTATGCACACGGCTCCTCTTTTCGCCCTTGCACAAGGGCTAGTCGGTGGCAGTAGCTGTAAGCAGAAGTAGCTTCTGCATGCAATATCTACTAAACTACAGGCACTACTATCCCAGTACTACTGCACTGACGCATCACACACGCACACACACATACACACACACACACACACACTCACACACTCACTCACACACACACCTCCTCCCACATACACACCCCACCTCAAACCAGCCTCTGTTATCAGGTACACAAACACACACACTCACACACATACACACACTCAGCTTCATATCCTGTGTTTACAGCACAACATTCAGCTCAGATCATTGTTCACTCTCACTGTGCGGGTTAGTGCCTCTATTCTCAGTGTGTGTGTGTGTGTGTGTGTGTGTGAGTGTGTGCGTGCGTGAGTGTGTTTGTGTGTGTGTGTGTTTACAGTCTATATGACGGATGTGCTGTTGTAATTGTTCCGCTCTCTCACTGAGACTCTCTGTCTTCAGATTCACTCAATAATGTGATTGGGGATTTTCTATCGAGACTCATAAACATGGTGTCGGTGTCAGTGAGATGTGTAGAAATCTATAATGTAATCAAGGACAACATGTGCAGTGTTTCAACACTAGTGCGCTTCTCACTGTGCTCCCTATATAGACAGCTGGACACTAAGAGCAAAACCCCTTTCATTTTCTCCACACGGGAATCGATTTCTGGCCTTAACTGTTATTCGATGTGTGTGCTTTAGTTGAAGCCATCAGCCTGCATTATTTCAACATAGCTTTTAAATTATTGTGTTTAACAACAGAATTCCTAAAAAAAGAACTACTTTTCCCATGATTCCACAGACAATTGAATCAGATGAATCAGCATTTTGAACGAATCAATCGGGTGAACCAATAATTCAATGACTCATTCATAAAGAGAGCCATTTACTACATCCCTGAATGAATCAGCCGTTTGAATGAATCGAATGAATGAATGAATGATTCAATGACTTACTAATTTAGACATTTACCGCCCCCTACTGGCAGTTTTAGTTTCTTATTTAGAGTATCATTTCATTTAAAAAATAAAAATAATAAAAAAAATTCCATATTAATTAAAACCCCATTAAAGCCATAGTTTACCTAAAAAAAATTATATCATCATTTATTCGCCCTCATGGCCGTTGAAGCCTAAAAGTTTGTGTAATAAATTCTGTTGAATCAAAATAAATAAATTCTAAAGCTACTTTTTGTAACGTCTATTCAATGCTTTTCTCATTTAACACAATGATGATCTTTTGGGGGTAATTTCTCAGCCAAATTCGATGTGTGATTAGTTTACGATTAATTAATTTCCACATTGTGTAATTAATTAGATTACGCATGAATTTATGCATGTGATTATGAATTTACACATGGTTTGTCTTAAAGCATATTAAAAACACACCACATAGACACATAAACAACATTAAAAGCTGGATTTACACCACAGGGGGACTTTAAGACTTTTTAAAATCCCTATGGGAAAAATCCTCTTGGAACCAACGTCGAGTGTGCAGCTGAACTCACAAATTATTCCAAGTTTCACATTATCATGTTATTAAGCTAACAATATGCTACGCTAAAAGCAAACATAGAAATATGGGTTACACTTTATTTTAAGGTGTCATTGTTACAGTGTAATCATATATTTAAGTACTGAGTAATATTAATTAACTACATGTACTTACTATAGGGTTAGGGTAGGATTAGGGTTTGGTTGAGGGTTAATTGCATGTAATTATGCATAATTTAACTGTAATTACTATGGTAAGTACATAAGCTAACTATACGCTACGCTAACAGCAAAGCAAGCATAAAAATACGTAACATTTGCATTGTGACATGATTTTTACGAAGGTTTGTGATCAGAACTCGCATCTCTATCTTTTTATCTTCCAGCTCCAGCTCAGGTTTCTCCGACAGCGTCACTCAGTCTCCGGCTCGCACGCCCGTCTTCCTCAACTCCAATGCCCCGCCTCCAGCCCCGCCCCCTTTACCACCTCCCCCACCTCCTCTACCA
>CM040801.1:1952500-1972500 GCA_022829025.1 Squalius cephalus
CACCTCAGTTGACTTGGTGTTTAAAGAAAAGCTCAGGGTCTATTTCAGCCACAGATATTTATTTGTGATTTATTTTATTTGTAGTTTCGTTTCATTTCATTTTATTATTTCATTTCATTATTTTATTTCATTTCATTTTATTATTTCATTATTTTATTTCATTTTATTTATTACATTTAATTTATTTTAAGACTACTGACACACATCCGGTTTCTTTCTCAACTGTTCACTTATGACATAATAATAATAATTTGTTGAGTATGTGTTCGTTCAAGCGCATGAACCTTAAACAATTTATTAATCAATTCAAAAGGAATTTATACGTGAAGCATGAAGCGTTGAGCTGAAGGAGTTAATGAGATGTTTCAGAGTCCTGCGCCTGATGAATCTGTATGAGCGCAGAACAACTTCATCAGTGCTGAAGGAGGAGATATTCATGAAGCATCATTAATTATTAATCATTAAACACAACAGCTGCTGATAGTGACGACACAAACCAGAGATATTCTGAGACTTCACAGTTTGGCCAGTTTAAACCGGGATTACAGATGGGACTGTAAAAAGGACTCAGAAGCCACACATAATATACAACCCCAAATCAGAAAAAGTTGGGACACTGTACAAATTGTGAATAAAAACAGAATGCAATGATGTGGAAGTTTCAAATTTCAATATTTTATTCAAAATACAACATAGATGACATATCAAATGTTTAAACTGAGAAAATGTATCATTTTAAGGGAAAAATAAGTTGATTTTAAATTTCATGGCATCAACACATCTCAAAAAAGTTGGGACAAGGCCATGTTTCCCACTGTGTGGCATCCCCTCTTCTTTTATATCAGTCTGCAAACGTCTGGGGACTGAGGAGACAAGTTGCTCAAGTTTAGGAATAGGAATATTGTCCCATTCTTGTCTAATACAGGCTTCTAGTTGCTCAACTGTCTTAGGTCTTCTTTGTTGCATCTTCCTCTTTATGATGCACCAAATGTTTCTATGGGTGAAAGATCTGGACTGCAGGCTGGCCATTTCAGTGCCTGGATCCTTCTTCTACGCAGCCATGATATTGTAATTGATGCAGTATGTGGTCTGGCATTGTCATGTTGGAAAATGCAAGGTCTTCCCTGAAAGAGACGACGTCTGGATGGGAGCATATGTTGTTCTAGAACTTGGATATACCTTTCAGCATTGATGATGCCTTTCCAGATGTGTAAGCTGCCCATGCCACACGCACTCATGCAACCCCATACCATCAGAGATGCAGGCTTCTGGACTGAGCGCTGATAACAACTTGGGTTGTCCTTGTCCTCTTTAGTCTGGATGACATGGCGTCCCAGTTTTCCAAAAAGAACTTCAAATTTTGATTCGTCTGACCACAGAACAGTTTTCCACTTTGCCACAGTCCATTTTTAATGAGCCTTGGCCCAGAGAAAACGCCTGCGCTTCTGGATCCTGTTTAGATATGGCTTCTTTTTTGACCCATAGAGTTTTAGCTGGCAACGGTGAATGGCACGGTGGATTGTGTTCACGACAATGTTTTCTGGAAGTATTCCTGAGCCCATGTTGTGATTTCCATTACAGTAGCATTCCTGTATGTGATGCAGTGCCGTCTAAAGGCCCGAAGATCACGGGCATCCAGTATGGTTTTCCAGCCTTGACCCTTACGCACAGAGATTGTTCCAGATTCTCTGAATCTTTGGATGATATTATGCACTGTAGATGATGATAACTTCAAACTCTTTGCAATTTTTCTCTGAGAAACTCCTTTCTGATATTGCTCCACTATTTTTCGCCGCAGCATTGGGGGAATTGGTGATCCTCTGCCCATCTTGACTTCTGAGAGACACTGCCACTCTGAGAGGCTCTTTTTATACCCAATCATGTTGCCAATTGACCTAATAAGTTGCAAATTGGTCCTCCAGCGGTTCCTTATATGTACATTTAACTTTTCCGGCCTCTTATTGCTACCTGTCCCAACTTTTTTGGAATGTGTAGCTCTCATGAAATCCAAAATGAGCCAATATTTGGCATGACATTTCAAAATGTCTCACTTTCAACATTTGATTTATCTATATTCTATTGTGAATAAAATATAAGTATATGAGATTTGTAAATTATTCCATTCCTTTTTTACTCACAATTTGTACAGTGTCCCAACTTTTTCTGATTTGGGGTTGTAATTAAAACTATAATAGTCCTGATTATAATACTTACCTGGGAGTGTCAGAATAGGTGAAGAAATTACCTACAATTTATTTCAAGAACTATGTTCTTCAATAAAAACAGTTATTGAGGGGGGAAAATATGATTTTAGTTTACATGTGACTTTGCAAAAAACTGCTTGCATTTTGCGGATGAATATGATCTTCACAATAGATAATGTGAACTCTGTCAGAGAGATATCCCTCAGTTCTCATCATCTTCTAAAGCTGAGCTGATGTTGAGTCTTGTTTTATTAAGAGCTGTCTCGTTCTCTTTTCTCCAGCAGACTCTCCTGTTCACACACACACACACACACACACACACACACACACACACACACTCTCTCTCACACACACACACACACACACACACACACACAATCTCCTCTGTTAAGCATTTGTTATAAACGGGTGATTCTCCGGAGGTTGGAGATTTAGCTGCGGTTTCTAGCGTCCTCGTTAGAGCGTCTGCCTCCCACACCGGAAACCAGGTGCGAGTGAGCTTTAGTGGAACGTACGCCAGAGCTGTGACATCTGGTGCCGTGACCCGGGAGCTTTAGTGTAACGTACGCCAGTCAGAGCTGTGACATCTGGTGCCATGACCCGGGAGCTTTAGTGTAACGTACGCCAGTCAGAGCTGTGACATCTGGTGCCGTGACCCGGGAGCTTTAGTGTAACGTACGCCAGTCAGAGCTGTGACATCTGGTGCCCTGACCCGGGAGCGAGTGAGCTTTAGTGTAACGCACGCCAGTAAGAGCTGTGACATCTGGTGCCGTGACCTGGGTGTGAGTGAGCTTTAGTGTAACGCATGCCAGTCAGAGCTGTGACATCTGGTGCCCTGACCCGGGTGCGAGTGAGCTTTAGTGTAAGGTACGCCGGTCAGAGCTGTGACATCTGGTGCCGTGACCCGGGTGCGAGCTGTGACATCTGGTGCCGTGACCCGGGAGCTTTAGTGTAACGTACGCCAGTCAGAGCTGTGACATCTGGTGCCGTGACCCGGGAGCAAGTGAGCTTTAGTGTAACGTACGCCAGTCAGAGCTGTGACATCTGGTGCCGTGACCCGGGTGCGAGTGAGCTTTAGTGTAACGTACGCCAGTCACAGCTGTGACATCTGGTGCCGTGACCCGGGAGCGAGTGAGCTTTAGTGTAACGCATGCCAGTCAGAGCTGTGACATCTGGTGCCGTGACCCGGGAGCGAGTGAGCTTTAGTGTAACGCACGCCAGTAAGAGCTGTGACATCTGGTGCCCTGACCTGGGTGCGAGTGAGCTTAAGTGTAACGTACGCCAGTCAGAGCTGTGACATCTGGTGCCGTGACCCGGGAGCGAGTGAGCTTTAGTGTAACGCATGCCAGTCAGAGCTGTGATATCTGGTGCCGTGACCCGGGAGCGAGTGAGCTTTAGTGTAACGTACGCCAGTCAGAGCTGTGACATCTGGTGCCGTGACCCGGGAGCGAGTGAGCTTTAGTGTAACGTACGCCAGTCAGAGCTGTGACATCTGGTGCCGTGACCCGGGAGCGAGTGAGCTTTAGTGTAATGCACGCCAGTAAGAGCTGTGACATCTGGTGCCCTGACCCGGGTGCGAGTGAGCTTTAGTGTAACGTACGCCAGTCAGAGCTGTGACATTTGGTGCCGTGACCCGGGAGCGAGTGAGCTTTAGTGTAACATACGCCAGTCAGAGCTGTGACATCTCGTGCCGTGACCCGGGAGCGAGTGAGCTTTAGTGTAACGTACGCCAGTCAGAGCTGTGACATCTGGTGCCGTGACCCGGGAGCGAGTGAGCTTTAGTGTAACGCACGCCAGTAAGAGCTGTGACATCTGGTGCCCTGACCCGGGTGCGAGTGAGCTTTAGTGTAACGTACGCCAGTCAGAGCTGTGACATCTCGTGCCGTGACCCAGGAGCGAGTGAGCTTTAGTGTAACGTACGCCAGTCAGAGCTGTGACATCTCGTGCCGTGACCCGGGTGCGAGTGAGCTTTAGTGTAACGTACGCCAGTCAGAGCTGTGACATCTGGTGCCGTGACCCGGGTGCGAGTGAGCTTTAGTGTAACACACGCCAGTCAGAGCTGTGACATCTGGTGCCGTGACCCGGGAGCGAGTGAGCTTTAGTGTAACGTACGCCAGTCAGAGCTGTGACATCTGGTGCCGTGACCCGGGTGCGAGTGAGCTTTAGTGTAACGTACGCCGGTCAGAGCTGTGACATCTGGTGCCGTGACCCGGGTACGAGTGAGCTTTAGTGTAGCGTACGCCGGTCAGAGAGGTGACATCTGGTGCCGTGACCCGGGAGCGAGTGAGCTTTAGTGTAACGTACTCCAGTCAGAGCTGTGACATCTGATGCCGTGACCCGGGTGCGAGTGAGATTTAGTGTAACGTACTCCAGTCAGAGCCAGAGCATGTGAGCGGAGTGGAGCGGGAGCGAGCGAGGAGCGCGAGCGGGCGGATTTTGGACAGAGCGCAGAGCGGCATTTTTAAAAGGACGGAGCGTCGCCTTATTTCCCGCTCCAATTTCGCTCCAATTTCGCTCCGGTCACACCACGAGTCTGAAGCATGCTCATTCAAACCTAAACCAGGATCCATCTGTCTTGCACAGTCATCAACAGTAGCAGTCAAAACTCGGTTCAATAATGGAGTTCAAAAAGTAGGCTACTTCAAAAAGGAGAATGAGAAGTCATACAGGTGTACTATTAATATAAAACTAACTAACAATGATAATGTGGTACAAGAAAACGAATGTGGACACATCGTTTCAGTCAGCAAAGATTCATTTTGGAATCTCAAAAGACACATCTCTCGAAAACATGATGCGAACACGCTGGGAAGAAAGCAAAAGGTTAGTAAATTGAATACGGTAACTTGTAACAAAGTGTAAATTAAATAGCATAATATTCAAACAAATTAGTTTTTTCATTCAAGTAGACCTAATGGTGCGTTTTATTTAGCCTAATTTGTGTCGTCCGTAATAATATTTATATTATTAGGCCCATTTATTCGTTTAATTTTACAGCAGTTTGTGTGTACAATGGAAGTCGATTTAAATTTTAATCGTGCGCGTTGCGCAAAAGTTCACTTATCAAAATTCTGGCCTTATAGTTAATTTACTTTAAAAAATTTTTTTATATTTTTGTTTATTTAATTTTTATTTATATTATTAGGCCCATTTATTCGTTTAATTTTACAGGACTTTTTGTGTAGGCTATATTCCTTCTTATAGGCCTGTAATTTGAAATTAAACATTTATATTTGAAAAATGTTGTCGTTACTCATTAGTTCTTTAGGAGGTAATGCTGTGGTCTAAGCTAAAAGTGATATACATGTAGATTTTTTTCCTTTTTTGGAGCGAGCGGGGGCGATTTGAGTGGAGCGCGAAGCAAACTGCGTTGAGCGCTGAGCGATAATGAGCGGAGCGGCCTGATGTAGCTTTGAGCGGGGGAGCGGAGGGGTGAACAGTTCCGTGAGCGATGAGCGGATATTCTCACCGCTCCACTCCGCTCACATGCTCTGGTCAGAGCTGTGACATCTGGTGCCGTGACCTGGGTGTGAGTGAGCTTTAGTGTAACGCATGCCAGTCAGAGCTGTGACATCTGGTGCCGTGACCCGGGAGCGAGTGAGCTTTAGTGTAACGTACGCCAGACGGAGCTGTGACATCTGGTGCTGTAACCCGGGTGCGAGTGAGCTTTAGTGTAACACACGCCAGTCAGAGCTGTGACATCTGGTGCCGTGACCCGGGTGCGAGTGAGCTTTAGTGTAACGTACGCCGGTCAGAGCTGTGACATCTGGTGCCGTGACCCGGGAGCGAGTGAGCTTTAGTGTAACGTACGCCAGTCAGAGCTGTGACATCTGGTGCCGTGACCCGGGTGCGAGTGAGCTTTAGTGTAACGTACGCAAGTCAGAGCTGTGACATCTGGTGCAGTGACCCAGGAGCGAGTGAGCTTTAGTGTAACGCATGCCAGTCAGAGCTGTGACATCTGGTGCCGTGACCCGGGTGCGAGTGAGCTTTAGTGTAACGTACGCCAGTCGGAGCTGTGACATCTGGTGCCCTGACCCGGGTGCGAGTGAGCTTTAGTGTAAGGTACGCCAGTCAGAGCTGTGACATCTGGTGCCGTGACCCGGGTGCGAGTGAGCTTTAGTGTAACGTACGCCAGTCAGAGCTGTGACATCTGGTGCCGTGACCCGGGAGCGAGTGAGCTTTAGTGTAACGTACGCCAGTCAGAGCTGTGACATCTGGTGCCGTGACCCGGGTGCGAGTGCGAGTGAGCTTTAGTGTAACGCATGCCAGTCAGAGCTGTGACATCTGGTGCCGTGACCCGGGAGCGAGTGAGCTTTAGTGTAATGTATGCCAGTCGGAGCTGTGACATCTGGTGCTGTGACCCGGGTGTGAGTGAACTTTAGTGTAACGCACGCCAGTCAGAGCTGTGACATCTGGTGTCGTGACCCGGGAGCTTTAGTGTAACATACGCCAGTCAGAGCTGTGACATCTGGTGCCGTGACCCAGGAGCTTTAGTGTAACGTACGCCAGTCAGAGCTGTGACATCTGGTGCCGTGACCCAGGAGCTTTAGTGTAACGTACGCCAGTCAGAGCTGTGACATCTGGTGCCGTGACCCGGGAGCAAGTGAGCTTTAGTGTAACGTACGCCAGTCAGAGCTGTGACATCTGGTGCCGTGACCCGGGTGCGAGTGAGCTTTAGTGTAACGTACGCCAGTCACAGCTGTGACATCTGGTGCCGTGACCCGGGTGCGAGTGAGCTTTAGTGTAACGTACGCAAGTCAGAGCTGTGACATCTGGTGCAGTGACCCAGGAGCGAGTGAGCTTTAGTGTAACGCATGCCAGTCAGAGCTGTGACATCTGGTGCCGTGACCCGGGTGCGAGTGAGCTTTAGTGTAACGTACGCCAGTCGGAGCTGTGACATCTGGTGCCCTGACCCGGGTGCGAGTGAGCTTTAGTGTAAGGTACGCCAGTCAGAGCTGTGACATCTGGTGCCGTGACCCGGGTGCGAGTGAGCTTTAGTGTAACGTACGCCAGTCAGAGCTGTGACATCTGGTGCCGTGACCCGGGAGCGAGTGAGCTTTAGTGTAACGTACGCCAGTCAGAGCTGTGACATCTGGTGCCGTGACCCGGGTGCGAGTGCGAGTGAGCTTTAGTGTAACGCATGCCAGTCAGAGCTGTGACATCTGGTGCCGTGACCCGGGAGCGAGTGAGCTTTAGTGTAATGTATGCCAGTCGGAGCTGTGACATCTGGTGCTGTGACCCGGGTGTGAGTGAACTTTAGTGTAACGCACGCCAGTCAGAGCTGTGACATCTGGTGTCGTGACCCGGGAGCTTTAGTGTAACATACGCCAGTCAGAGCTGTGACATCTGGTGCCGTGACCCAGGAGCTTTAGTGTAACGTACGCCAGTCAGAGCTGTGACATCTGGTGCCGTGACCCGGGAGCAAGTGAGCTTTAGTGTAACGTACGCCAGTCAGAGCTGTGACATCTGGTGCCGTGACCCGGGTGCGAGTGAGCTTTAGTGTAACGTACGCCAGTCAGAGCTGTGACATCTGGTGCCGTGACCCGGGAGCGAGTGAGCTTTAGTGTAACGCATGCCAGTCAGAGCTGTGACATCTGGTGCCGTGACCCGGGAGCGAGTGAGCTTTAGTGTAACGCACGCCAGTAAGAGCTGTGACATCTGGTGCCCTGACCTGGGTGCGAGTGAGCTTAAGTGTAACGTACGCCAGTCAGAGCTGTGACATCTGGTGCCGTGACCCGGGAGCGAGTGAGCTTTAGTGTAACGCATGCCAGTCAGAGCTGTGACATCTGGTGCCGTGACCCGGGAGCGAGTGAGCTTTAGTGTAACGTACGCCAGTCAGAGCTGTGACATCTGGTGCCGTGACCCGGGAGCGAGTGAGCTTTAGTGTAACGTACGCCAGTCAGAGCTGTGACATCTGGTGCCGTGACCCGGGAGCGAGTGAGCTTTAGTGTAATGCACGCCAGTAAGAGCTGTGACATCTGGTGCCCTGACCCGGGTGCGAGTGAGCTTTAGTGTAACGTACGCCAGTCAGAGCTGTGACATCTGGTGCCGTGACCCGGGAGCGAGTGAGCTTTAGTGTAACATACGCCAGTCAGAGCTGTGACATCTCGTGCCGTGACCCGGGAGCGAGTGAGCTTTAGTGTAACGTACGCCAGTCAGAGCTGTGACATCTGGTGCCGTGACCCGGGAGCGAGTGAGCTTTAGTGTAATGCACGCCAGTAAGAGCTGTGACATCTGGTGCCCTGACCCGAGTGCGAGTGAGCTTTAGTGTAACGTACGCCAGTCAGAGCTGTGACATCTCGTGCCGTGACCCAGGAGCGAGTGAGCTTTAGTGTAACGTACGCCAGTCAGAGCTGTGACATCTCGTGCCGTGACCCGGGTGCGAGTGAGCTTTAGTGTAACGTACGCCGGTCAGAGCTGTTGACATCTGGTGCCGTGACCCGGGTGCGAGTGAGCTTTAGTGTAACACACGCCAGTCAGAGCTGTGACATCTGGTGCCGTGACCCGGGAGCGAGTGAGCTTTAGTGTAACGTACGGCAGTCAGAGCTGTGACATCTGGTGCCGTGACCCGGGTGCGAGTGAGCTTTAGTGTAACAGACGCCAGTCAGAGCTGTGACATCTGGTGCCGTGACCCGGGTGCGAGTGAGCTTTAGTGTAACACACGCCAGTCAGAGCTGTGACATCTGGTGCCGTGACCCGGGAGTGAGTGAGCTTTAGTGTAACATACGCCAGTCAGAGCTGTGACATCTGGTGCCGTGACCCGGGTGCGAGTGAGCTTTAGTGTAACATACGCCAGTCAGAGCTGTGACATCTGGTGCCGTGACCCGGGTGCGAGTGAGCTTTAGTGTAACATACGCCAGTCAGAGCTGTGACATACAGAACAACATTTTAACTCTCAAATTAAAGGGATAGTTCAGTCAAAATGACCATTATGTCTTTATTTGCTCACTGTCATTGCAAAATTTTCTTTCTTTTGCAGAACTCAAAAGATGATGTTTTGAAGAACGTTGGGAACAAAACACTTCAGCCCATTGAAAAAACAGACATTTCTTAAAATATCTTAAATTTGGAATGACACGAATGAGTACAGAATGATAATTTTTAGGTGCACTGTCCCTTGTATTATTAGTTCCTTACACACACACACACACTTTGACCAGACAAAGCAATGAAAAATGTGAGCTTTATGTTTTATTTTGTGTTCACTGTTTTGTATAAAATGTACATTCATGGACAACTTTACAAAATAGAAAACCCACCACACACGTGAAACACGTAGGCCTATGCAATACTGCTTTGGCATGTACATTTGTACAGTAAAGTGCAACATGTGGCTTATAAATAAATAAATAAATAATATAAATATACATTCTTGATGCGTATCGTTGCTCGTTCACAGCGTGTCGAGACGTCCTGGTCTCAATAAAGTGCAATTGAACAACAGACACTTTGAGCGCCATATTCACACAAATGAGTGTCTAACCCCATAAATCCTCCTGTATCATATTTGATACACACATTTCTAAGGCCTCTAATGATGCAAACGTCGCTGTTTCACTCAATCTCCTCAGTCCTTCTGTCTCTGACTGATATTTACACTCTTTTATCAAGTAAAAGTCTTTTAGTGTAATTGTACATACGTCCTCCTTCAGCTCGTGTTTTTCTGCTGTCAAATCTGCACTCATTTTATCAAGTAAACTTAGAATAACTTTGATATTGTTAGTAATATTTAATCCGCACTGAAGCAGCTTCGGTTTACTTGATTATCAGACATTATTTAATAGAAGAATCATGAGTATCAAATATGATCATCAGGCTTTTGAGGTTTATTTGTTCATCTCTCAATCATCATTTTATTGCGTCGCATTATATGTTTTGATCATAAAACTAAGCATTTAAACCAAGACATTATTTGGAGATATTTATAGTCTGCAATACTGTAATAAAGATCTCATTGATTTACATGACCTTAATTTTTGACCATATAAACTAAAGTTTGGGTCTCCTGTTTGTTTCTCACTATCTCAGACTATGAGAGCCATAAAAGCCTGATGCATCAGACATGATGCTCAACAAAAAAACACTCTTTTTGTATTTTGTCTAAAGGTTGAATAAACTGTCCAAACAGATTGAAAGCATGATCTAGACCTCGCTGGGCGATCTGGAGCGATACGAGCCGTTGCTGTGAAAGCATCCGCAGAAGAGCATGTAAAGTGAGCGCTGGATCTCAGGGTTTCGGTAGGCGTAGATGATGGGGTTGATCATGGAGTTGTACGTGGCGGGGAGTAGCGTTGCGTACGTGTACACCGGCGGATACTCGCGCTCTCCCACTAAACAGTAAATGGCGAAGGGAAGCCAGCTGAACCCGAACGTGCCCAGGATGATGGCGAGCGTGGAGACACCCTTCTTAGTGGCCACGTAATGCGAGGTGGTGAAGAAGTGCTGCTGGAGAGCGATCTGGTGCGCGTGACGACACACGATCTTGCAGATCTTGAAGTACAGGCTGAGCATGAGGATGAAGATGACGAAGAACGACGCGGCTAGCAGAGTGAGGTTTGTGCGTTTGAGCGGGCGCACGATACTACAGGTGGACTCGTCCTCTAAACAGTTCCAGCCTAAAACCGGCATCAGTCCCAGTCCGAGAGACGCTCCCCACGTTCCCACCAGCATCAGATGCACATAATGAAGCGTCTTCTCGGAGAAGTACGTCAAAGCGTTGTAGAGCGACAGATACCGGTCGATCGTGATGGCCAACAGGCTGCTGATGGACGCCGTGAAGGAGGACACTAGGAATCCCACCGTAATGAGGCTTATAGTCTCGGATGACACCAGATACTGGAACGCGAAGTTCAGGATTAATCCCATTCCGGCCAGTAGGTCAGCGGTGGCGAGGCTGCCGATCAGCACGAACATGGGGTTGCGTAACGTCGGCGAGTAGAAGATGATGGCCACCACGATGGCGTTCTCACACGCGATCACCGTCCCCGACAGGCACAGCATGATGTCCCACGGGTTCACGTGGAAATCCAGGGCCGCCGATGACAGCGCCAGGCTCCGGTTCCCGTCCAACGCTTCGGCTTCAAGCCACGAGGAGGACGGCAAACCCACGGCGCTCTCGTTGAGCGCTCCGCTCTCGTTCATCTCTCAGCCTGGAGACCATACAATGACGACAGTCAGAAAAACGCATCTAATACATCTGTAAATGACATCACTATAGCATTTGCATGACAATCAACTGCAGCTGAATCTAAGAATGAGCATTTTCCTCATGCACTAGGCAAAATAAATGATTTTATTTGAGCATTTTAAACATTATAAGCTCTTATAGTTTAGTTAAATGCATCAAGTCTATAAATGTCATTTGCATGAAAATCAATTGGAGCTGAATCTCAGAATAAACATTTTCCTCATGCACAAGGAAATTTTTTATATTTTATTCAAGCATTTTAAACATTATAAGCTCTTCTAGTTTGGGAAATGCATCAAATAAATCTATAAATTACATGTAGGGACATCACTGTATAATTTGCATGGAAATCAATATGGGCTGAATCTAAAAAAAGAGCATTTTCCTCATGCACAAGGCAAAATAAATTATTTTATTCAAGCTGTTTAAACGTTATAAGCTCTTATAGTTTGGGAAATGCCTCAAGTAAATCTAAAACTGATATGTAGAGACTTCACTATATCATTTGCATGAAAATCAATTGGAGCTGAATCTAAGAATAAGCATTTTCCTCATGCACAAGGAATGTTTTTTAATTTTATTCAAGCATAAACATTGCAAGCTCTTATAGTTTGGAAAATGCATCAAAAAATCTATAAATGACATGCAGAGACTTTACAATATAATTTACATGAAAATCAATGTGAGCTAAATCTCAAAATAAGCATTTTCCTCAAGCACAATGCAAAATAAATTATTTTGTTCGAGCATTTTAAACATAAACTCTTCTAGTTTGGGAAATGCCTCAAGTAAGTCTATAAATGACATGTAGCGACTTCACTATATCATCGTCATGAAGAAATCTCTGAAACTCGCTGGCGCTGTCCGCGGTGCTGAATCTGACAACGAGCATTCCCTTCACGCAAAAGCCCAAATAAAGCAGTTTATCTGAGCGTAAACATCTTTTAAACATTATAAGCTCTTAGTTAAGGAAAATGCGTCAAATAAATGACATGCAGAGATTCTAAATAATATGTGAAACCCACACAATAATGCGTGCCAAATACTTTTTGCATTCAATTAAGGCGGGCAAACATACAAACACTGCATTTAACATTATTCACAACAACACATCAAGAAGTTTCATAGTATCATTTGCATGAAGAAATCTCTCTGATAGTTGGACATTGAAAATCAATTGGAGAAAAGGAGAAGGAGCGTTTTCCTCACGGCCGAGCCGAAATAAGGGGTTTTATTTGAGCGGAAACATCTTTTAAGTTATAAACTCTTAGTTCAGAACATAATCTGCTCAATCTTACTGAAAATCGCTCCAAATAGGAAATCAAAAAAACCCACTTTTACCCACAGAAAGAAAATCACAAACCGTTAATTTGAGCATAAAAAGCTTGAAACGCATGTTGTCAGTCTAATCCTGCACTATCGACGCGTGTCTTTGAGTTTTGATGAAACAGAAATAGTCGTCACTCCATGACTGCATGTGGACCACATCACATCCAGACTAAGACATATTAAGAAGTGACATCTCACCATTTAGAAATTCAGAGAGGTTTGCAAGGAGAAATCAGCAAACATATGCGCGGCTCGAGCCTCTCACTCTAGTGCTGAGAACAAGTAAAAACTCTCTAAATGATTGGTTTGTGCACAAACTCTTCAAATGCAGCATCTCATCCGAGTTAATAATCGGGAGAATCCAGCATACCTTTTCCTTCACATGGGGGAAAACAGAGACTGGAAGGCTTTCTTCGGCAGACCGCTCGCGTGCTCTTCCTCAGGTGAATCCTTTACTCCTGTTGAGATTCCCAGACATGAGTCCTGGATTCATGCGGGAATGGAGAGGGACTGAACTGGCGCCCGCGAATCCGAGCGCGCGCTAATAAACCCTGGTGACGTCAGCGCGCGCCGCCGCTCATCTGCGCGAGACCAACATCATTCAGTGAAGAACATCAGCGATCCACAGGTGAATGATCGCAAGTTCTGATGTGCATAAGATAAACTATCATATTTGATCCACTGCAACATACTGGGCGCACGTGACACTAACTGCAATGACAAAATCTGTTTGTGTTTCACATTATTCACAGCAATGCTTGAATGCACACTGCACTATCCGATGCTAATTTGTGAGGGTTCTGTCAATTCTGTCTAGTTTATTTCTTGGTTCTGTGACAGAGCTCTGACACTCCTGTTGTGTCATGTCTTTGAGTGGGCGCGCGCTTTGAGCGTTGTCGAGCCGTGCGCGCTCTCGTGTGTATGTGCACATGTGCGGGGTGTGGTGTTTGGGTCCCGGCACATCTGTCGAGTTTGGTTTCGGTTCTGTGTCAGGATTCGTGCTGTCATCGACCACGTGCTTTCGTGTCATGTTTTGTCTTGTTCCGTGTCGCACAGCTTGTGTTTTACACTGGCTGTGTGCTTTCATGTTGTCATGTTCTGTGTGAGCACGAGTTCTCATTAGCTGTGTTCATGTCTCATTTTGTGAGCACATGGCTGGTGATTTGTTTCACTGGCCATAGTGCTTGTGTTTTTGTCATGTTTGGTGTGAGCACATGGCTTGTCATGTGTTTCCTTGTGTCATGTGCACTCCTGTGGATTGTCTAACCCCGCCCATCTCGTTACCTGATTATTGATTGATTAGCCCCACCTGTCCTCACTCGTTACCTGCTTTGTTTGCTCCCTATTTATTCTCCTTGTGTTTTCAGTCCTGTGCTGGTTCGTCGTCTATGTTTACCCTCCTTTATTCCTCGCTTCATCCCTCACACACATTATCTTAAAGATGCATGCTGTCAGTAGGCTACTAAAATGCAGGGTTGCATTGAAAAATATGAAGATAAAGCTTAATCTACTGACATAGGCCTGGTTTCACAGACAGGGCTTAGATTAAGCCAGGATCAGGTCTTAGTTTAATTAGGACATTTAAGTAGCTTTTATAAACATGCATTAGAAAAAAACATTACTGGTGCATCTCGGCACTGACATATTTTAAGATATGCTTTCAGTTAAAACATCTCAAACATGCATTTTAGTCTGAGACTGGACTTAAGCGATGTCTGTGAAAGCGGGGGATAGAATTACACACGCAACAAGATTAATGATGAAGTGAATCAGATAAATCCATCTAAAACGTCACTGTGGGCCATAAATCATCCGATGCAGTCACTGTTCTATAGTACAGCCAGATTTAAATGCACTGATCTTAAATTCACACACACTCTGAGCAAAAAAAGAACACGTTGAAAGAAGGGGACAGACACACTGACAGACAGAAAAGCCTGAAGAAACAGTGTGTAATCGAGCTCTCGAGCTGAATGTTCTGTTCAGTCTAATATTCACAGTGAACATCTGAATGATCACAGCAGCTTCTAAAGCTCCCTCAGAGAGAGAGAGAGAGAGAGATGTGTGTGAGGGAGAGAGAGGGAGAGAGGGAGAGAGAGATGTATGTGAGAGAGGGAGAGAGAGAGATGTGTGTGAGGGAGAGAGAGGGAGAGAGGGAGAGAGAGATGTATGTGAGAGAGGGAGAGAGAG
Organism: Squalius cephalus; assembly: GCA_022829025.1. Taxonomy (NCBI): domain Eukaryota; kingdom Metazoa; phylum Chordata; class Actinopteri; order Cypriniformes; family Leuciscidae; genus Squalius; species Squalius cephalus. The sequence continues at coordinate 1,967,411 of CM040801.1, forward strand.
AGATGTGTGTGAGGGAGAGAGAGGGAGGGAGAGAGAGAGAGAGAGATGTGTGTGAGGGAGAGAGATGTGTGTGAGGGAGAGAGAGGGAGGGAGAGAGAGAGAGAGGGAGAGAGAGAGATGTGTGTGAGGGAGAGAGAGAGAGATGTGTGTGAGGGAGAGAGAGGGAGGGAGAGAGAGAGATGTGTGTGAGGGAGAGAGAGAGAGGGAGAGAGAGAGATGTGTGTGAGAGAGAGATGTGTGTGAGAGAGAGAGAGAGAGAGAGAGAGAGAGAGAGAGAGAGAGAGAGAGAGAGAGAGAGAGGTGTGTGAGGGAGAGAGAGATGGGGAGGGGGAGTGAGAATCACTCACTCACTCACTCTCTCTCGCTCGCTCACACACACACTCACTCGCTCGCTCGCACACACACACACACACACACACACACACACACACACACACACACACACTCACTCACTCACTCTCTCTCCCACTCACTCTCTCTCGCTCACACACTCACTCACTCACTCACACTCGCTCGCTCACACACACACTTACTCACTCACTCACTCACTCTCACACACACACTCACTCTCTCTCCCACTCACTCTCTCTCGCTCCCTCGCTCACACACACTCACTCTCACACTCACTCTCACTCACTCACTCACTCGCTCACTCACTCGCACACACACACTCTCTCTCCCACTCACTCTATCTCGCTCCCTTGCTCACACACTCACTCACTCACACACACTCTCTCACACACACTCACTCACTCACACTCTCACTCACTCACTCTCACTCACTCACTCACTCTCGCTCGCTCACTCACACACACTCACTCACTCACACACACTCACTCTCTCCCACTCACTCTCTCTTGCTCCTTCGCTCACACACTCACTCACTCACTCACTCTCTCTCTCTTGCTCACACTCGCTCGCTCACACACACTCACTCACTCACACTCGCGCACACACACACACTCACTCTCTCTCGCTCCCTCGCTCACACACTCACTCACTCACTCTCACTCACTCACTCTCTCACACTCGCTCGCTCACACACACACTCACTCACTCACCTAATATAATGCTTTATATTACTAATATATTAATTACAAATCTGATTATTATAAATGATCACATAAATTGAACATTACATATAAGTATTGTAAATCTGATATGTAATTTAAACTAAATTAATAATATTTACATTATAAATTTAAAATAAAATATACTTATGTTTTTTTTATGTGTGTGTGTGTTTTGTAAATTTGTTTTGTAATGATTTGGAAAATGGTGTAAATTAAAAGCTTTTTAAAAGTCAAAGTCTCTCTCTCTCTCTCTCTCTCTCTCTCTCTCTCTCAGTATCCTAGTAACCAGCGCCACGACATGCATTTTCTCACTGCTGAAAAACACCAGCGATTAGAACAATGTAAACAGAGAAAAAGAAAGAGGAGGGAGAGAAAGACAGAAGTGAATTATACAGAAAAACCTGATCCACACAATAATAATTCCTGCTCTGTGTGATCAAGCAGTGACACTCGATGAAAACTGCTTTATATCCATAAATATTCAGAAGACTGAGATGAACATGTTCCTATCAGGCCGTGTACAGTCTGAAACACACAACAGCCCTGGAAACATTCACTCGTTCAAAACAGCTTCAGTTCTTAATGCAGATCTCACCAAACTTCCCCGTTCAATGATCACAGAACAATAACACACACACTTGTATTACAAGTGTTTTTTTTTTAAATGTTTAAATATGCAAATTACACATTCTCTCATTAAATATGCACTCATTTGCATATACATACATCTAAACACCAGATGAAGCCAGTCTCTTGTTGATCTATTAGAGTTAAAGGTCTGTTTTTGTCACTCTATAAATCAGAAAATACTGTCAACAGTTTTTAGGAGTGAAATGCTCTATAAATCATGCTAATGTTACATGAACAAATTGTGAATTGTGTGATAAAGTCAAGAATTGGGAAACAAAGACGCAATTACCTTTTTTATCTTTTAATCTGTGGAAGAAACAAGCTTTCATAGAGTCGGGAGAAAATAAATCACGTGTATTGCAACTGAAAACTACAGACAAAAATAGATAAAATGCAATAAAATAAACACTTAAAATAGTATTTTGGATCTTTTCTGTGAAATAGGTACATGTACATCTTTTCGTTATGTCTTGCCTTAAAATGCCCTATTATGCTACTCTAAATATTCCTAATATTGTTCGACGTCTCCTACAACAGGTTTAGTTCATCCAAGGTCAAAAAACACTTTAATTTACTCATAATATATATTACAGCATCACTGTGTCTGAAACTGTTCGTTCGAAGATTCAGGGCCCTATCTCGCACCCAGTGCAACTGACTTTGTACACCGACGCATGTATCATTCCTATTTCTCACCCGACGCACAGCGGACTTTTCCCTCCACAGACGCACGTCGGTAAATTAGGGAATGAACTTGCGCTCCCGGGGGCGGTTCAGGGAAAAGAGGAGGCGTGTTCCGGCGCAAACGTTCCCTGGTGCTATTTTGCAGTTTCAGAAAACAATTCCACCACTGACCAGGAGAAACCTCGTCTAAAGGCGCATGTTATTCAGATGCTATTTTAAGGGCGCATGCTTGGCCATAATGTAGCGTGAGCACAACACACACACACTTTGCTTCTCTCATCTACCCACACACGCAGCAGTTTTCATTTTTAGAAAACCATACATTATTCCAAGGAAAAATATTACCACACGAGGGAAATCATTGTTGTGTCCATGAAGATGTGAAAAAATAGGCATAAATCTAGCTTACACATTTACCCAAATTATCATACGCCTGTTTAAGCGAAGCTAATCTGGGTGTGTTTCTCCATCCCCAATGTCACTTCTCTGTGTTTTACGGCCCTGACGGGAACGTCGGTCTCCTCGGCTGTGAACCGCTCCTGGCAAATCCGCCGTTATAATAGCAATCCGCCATGGCACAAGCGCGCCTGCTCTTAAAGGGAATGTGAGATGTTGCTCTGATTGTTTATTTCACGTTACGCCCAAACCACACCTATGAGTAATGAAGCGACTTCAGACCAACACATTTTAGATTTGTGTCGGGCGCAAGAGTCATTTATCCCGCCGGTATAATAGCAACAGCGTCCGAGACCCGCCCACAAAGTTACTTGCGTTTCGCGCTTGATACTTGCGTTTCAGATCTTTAAAATAGGGCCCTCGGTCTCTCTAAACTCCGCCTCTCTGAGAGCTTCTCTGCCCTGATTGATAAAGATAAAGCGTTGTCGGGAAAATTCATTTCGCGTACTTACCCCGAAGTGACAAAATAAAATAAAATTCTGTATCAAAATGTATAAGGAAACACCAGTACTTTGTTTAGGCTTGGTTTGTAGGGATTTCCAAACCTGCGCACATATATTCAAACGCACATAACCAGTTCTTAATGCGCATGTGAACGCCATCAGCGTTTCTCACAGGTTCGCGTTTAAAGTCTGTGTAGAGAGAATGGTGTCGTCTTAGTGGCCCCTAATTTAATAACAAATGATCGTTGCGACGGAAGTGAATCAATCAAAACTAACTTTAGATGGAAAATAACTTTATTAAAGAACCGCTATAAAGCCAAAACAATCTCTGTTACCATAAATTATACGCTTATCTCTGTAAAGCTGCTTTGAAACAATCTACATTGTTAAAAGCGCTATATAAATGAGGATGACTTGACTTCTCGACACAAACCAAACTCTTCCAGTCTCAGATACACTACAGTGTTTGAGGGCGGAGCTAAGAGACACTGCTCAGCCAATCAAGACCACAGGCTGGCATTATGCTAATTAGTTACAAACCTACGCAGGTTCATCAGGAAGAGCGACTGGATTACTGACGACTCGTCTCAGTTCAGAATCAACTCTCTCTTTTAGGAGACAAAAACTTTATTTATCTGCACTTTGATCTTTGCAGCCTTTTACATTCACAAACATCTCTATTACACACACACGATAGGGAATATTAGAAAAGGCATAATATGGGCACTTATATCTATATATAGCTCGTATATTTTTCACTTTTCCACGTCTCGCTTCATTATTGTCCTGAGACTAATGGAGCCAACTAATGTGTGTGTGTGTGTGTGTGTGTGAGTGTGTGTGTGTGAGTGTGTGTGTGTTCATAAGTTCCCACCTGCTGCCATGTGACTGATTTCTGCAGACGCTTGTGCTCTTGATTCAGACTCACGAGGCACATGGACAAAGGAGAGAGAGAGAGAGAGAGAGAGAGAGAGAGACAGCGAGAGACAGCGAGAGAGAGAGAGAGAGAGAGAGAGAGAGAGAGACAGCGAGAGAGAGAGAGAGAGAGAGAGAGAGAGAGACAGCGAGAGAGAGAGACAGCAGAGAGAGAGAGAGAGAGAGAGAGAGAGAGAGAGAGAGAGAGAGAGAGAGAGAGAGAGAGAGAGAGAGAGAGAGAGAGAAATTGGAAACAAAACAGATCCTGATAACTACAGAGGAATCTGTGTAACTAGTAATTTGGGAAAAGTGTTTAGTTCTATAATCAAGTCTCGGACTTCATCTTTCTTCAGCTCAGTGTCATCAGCACAATCATATCAACCGCTGATCATATTCACACTCTTACACACATTAATAAACAAACGTGCACCAAATGAAAGACGGAAGAACTTGAACCACTGACGCGTTAAAACACACATTACTACCAAAACACATTCGACATGGATTACCATAGTAACACATTGCTGTCACTTACTGATGACATCATACCCTCAGGTACAGCAGATTCCGCCATAGCCGTTGCCTTGGTTACGCTCGCGTACATATGTGTGGGCGGAGCTAGCACATTAGGGGCGTGGCCCTTTTGAGGAGGGGGCGTGTTTGTTTTGGTGATTTCAAATATCAACATTGGCCAAAAGTGTTTTCCAAAAACTACTGATCCCGCCTCTGAGTCTGATCACATGATCTGAGGAACCAATCACGCCTGCAGAGCGAAATCCCGAACCGCCATCATGGACATGAAAACACTCAACCTGATTCCCAGTGATCTTTTATTATATTATTATGTACATATGCAAGCTCACACATCACGTTATGATCATTAGAGCTT
>CM040801.1:1977500-2010000 GCA_022829025.1 Squalius cephalus
GTGTGTGAGTGAGAGAGAGTGAGTGTGTGTGCGTGAGTGAGAGTGTGAGAGAGAGAGAGTGTGAGTGTGTGTGCGTGAGAGAGAGTGTGTGAGAGAGAGAGTGTGTGAGCATGTGTGTGAGCGTGTGTGTGTGTGTGTGTGTGTGTGAGAGTGAGAGTGTGTGAGCGTGTGTGTGTGTGTGTGTGTGTGTGTGTGTGTGTGAGAGAAAGTGAGAGAGTGTGTGTGTGTGTGTGAGTGAGAGTGTGTGTGTGTGTGTGTGTGTGTGTGTGAGTGTGTGTGTGTGTGTGTGTGTGTGTGAGTGAGAATGTCTGAGTGAGTGAGTGTGTGTGTGTGTGTGTGTGTGTGTGTGTGTGTGTGTGTGTGTGAATGTCTGAGTGAGTGAGTGTGTGTGTGTGTGTGTGTGTGTGTGTGTGTGTGTGTGTGTGTGTGTGTGTGTGAGAATGTCTGAGTGAGTGAGTGTGTGTGTGTGTGTGTGTGTGTGTGTGTGTGTGTGTGTGTGTGTGTGAGAGTGAGTGAGTGTGTGTGTGTGAACAAGACTGAAGAGCTGCACTTCATATAACAGTTAATCTCCTCTAGAAACACTGACTGGATTAAAACTGTTACACGGCAAAACCTTTTTAATGTTTAACGTGTACATGCAAATTGTGTAGTTAAATTTTTTAAAATAATATTTTAATATTTTTTTATGATGTATGTGAAGTCATCATAACTTAAAACATTGTTTTTAGTGAATAAACTGTTCTTTTGAATTTTCTATTCATGAAAGAATCTTGAAAAATGAAATGTTTTCAACACTGATAATAATCATAAATGTTTCTTGATCATCAACTCCTCATATTAGAGTGATTTCTGAAGGATCATGTGACACTGAAGACTGGAGTAATGATGCTGAAAATTCAGCTTTGATCACAGGAATAAATTACACTTTACTATATATTCACTTACCTTATAATAATATTTCACAATTTTTACTGTATTTTTGATCATATAAATGCAGCCTTGATGAGCAGAAGAGACTCTTTCAAAAACATTTTTAAAAAAAACTCACGACCCCGAACTATAGTGTATAAAATGTAAAGAGATTTCATTATTGGATTATTATTCAGAAAAGAAATGCAAAAAAAACAAAACTGTTTTTATAGAATCTACAGCAAAACTAGCAGGAATATATTCACTATATAATTGTTTCCATGACTTTCTTTTTACAAGTCCTTGATATTTACCGGTTGTTTATGATCATAAGAACTGTGAAATATATCAGTGAATCGTTGTATGATTCCCTCAACCCATCTGCAGATTATAGAGCAGCGTTTGATTTATGAATATGATATATCATCACACTCACAGGCCGAAGACGCTGTCGGATTTCTTCATGTCGTCGTGTCTCTCCACCTTGTGCTGGTTCTGACCCAGATGAGCAAATCTACACACACACACACACACACACACACACACACACACACACACACACACACACACACACACACACACACACACACACATAAATAATGATCAACATTTCTACAGCATTTGTTAATCTTTGTTAATGATGATTTCAACATTTGCTAATGCATTTTTAAAATCCAAAGTTGCAATTGTTTTTCCATTTAATTTTTTCTCAGATTATATTTTTTCTTGATTCCATTTAATGGTTTAATTACATTTTAAATATATAAAAGGCTGTCTAAACAAATGCATCAATAATAGTGCAGTTTTAAATCCATTTTATTTTTTTCCTAGAATCCGTGTTTTCTATTTTAATTAGTCTGGATTCCATTTTAATGGTTTGAATAAATTATAAAAATCAAAAAGGATGTTTAATACATTTAATTAATAAACCATGAACAATTTATTAAAAATGAAATTAAACAGGTTTTATTTTTTTCTGTACTTTTTTTCTGTGTTTTATGATTTTTATAAAAAAAAAAGGTAATACAATTATTTATTTACAATTTATTTTTACAATTATTATTATTATTATTATTATGCATAAAACTTTAACAATCTAATAATTCATTAAAATTCTAACAATAATAGTGTGATTTGAAATACATTTTATTTTTTCCCAAATTAAAATTTTTTCCCCCCAGAATCTGTTTTTAATTTTTTTTTATTCTGTATTAAATGTTTAATTAAACTTTAATGATGCAAAAGGATGTCTAAACAAATGAATCTATACAACTTTAACAGACTAATAATTTGTTACAATTCTATTAATAATAGTGTCTAATAAAATCCATTTAATTTTTTCCTAAAATCCTTTTTTTTTTCTCCTAGAATCCGTGTTTTCTGTTTTAATTAGTCTGGATTCCATTTTAATGGTTTGAATAAATTATAAAAATCAAAAAGAATGTGTAATAAATTTAATTAATAAACCATGAACAACTTATTAATGGATTAATATTTTAACAAAAAAATGAAATTAAATAGGTTTTATTTTTTCTGGACTTTTTATTTTTTCTCTGTTTTATGATTTAATAAAAAAAAAAAAAAGGTAATGCAATTATTTATTTGCAATTTATTTTTACAATTATTATTATTATGCATGCAACTTTAAACATTTACTTTATCTTTTAAAATGTATTTTTGTAACACTAATGCACATTTAAATCAACATTCACAATGGATTGGACTGATGACTGAAGAGAGTGAAGTTCTCTGACCGGTGGTAGACGAAGATGTCCTCGTCCGGCGGATCCGCCAGCAGGTTCAGGCCGTATGTCTCTCTCATGGGCGGCAGACGCTGCTGTGGCTGATCCTGGCAAAGGTCAAAGGTCACACAGACGGCAGACAGAGTTCAGCTAAAGTTCTTTAAATTCTCATTTCATTCTGTATTTTTGATGTGTAAGAAGTGTCATTATTGCAGTGCGTCTGTTAAAACTGTTGCGTAACCGGCTGAGGTTCAGACGAGTGTGTTTGTGAAGGTGTTTCCCTTCGCAGGGCATGTGCCGCGACTAAACTCCAGATGTGACTAATGCCACAGTTTCACCAGTGTAATTACAGTGCTGCAAGTAATGAGGTTTTCCACGTTTAAATATTTCATCAGTCGCGGGTCTCGTTGCGTTTATCGTATGCGAGCGAAACCCGTCCACGTGAGCCGCCGGCGCCGAGATCTCACGCATGAGGGATGAAGCTCCGCTCGGGAATAACAGGAGTGAAAAAACTGAGAGAAACGGAGGTGGAGAGAAGAGAAACACACAACAGAGAGAGAGGACTGTGAATGTGTTTCATTATGATCTGCTGCACGTCCATCAAAGCCTTTAGCGCTCTAAAATTCACTTTCTGGTTTATAACTTTTGAGCAAAACGCCTAGAAATATATATTTTTCTGATTGCTTGTGTCATGTAAAATTGTATATGCTTGCAGATTTCGGTTTCTTTCCAGGGAATGAATTAACTGATACCTAAAATACATTCAAAGTCACTTTAGACAAAAATAAAGGCAGGACAATACTGAGACTAGCCTGGATAAAACTAATGAAATGGTTTTTGATGCATAAAAAACATTTATGAGAAACACAGACACGTTTGATGGGGACATGAAGGCTGTATTATGCAAATGCTTCACAGGTCATAGTCACACCAAAACAAGAAAAGAAAATGAAAATTACAAATATTTTTTTTTTTTTTTAAATACAAAAAGAAAAAAAGAAAAGAAATTATATAAAAAAACAAATAAAAGATTTTGTTTTAAAACAAAACTCACTTTTTGCTATTGCCACAAATTGTGAAAAGCACCACCTACTAGTAAAACTAGAAACTAGATCCGTCATAAAATCACAGTTCTGCTGTCGTCTGATTATTAATATCAATCTCACGATGCAGTTTTTTAGACTAGCGTTTGCTTGTTGACTTTTGCTCTTTACAACTTTAATGCATGGGTTTATATTGATGAATGATCTACGTATTGTTTATTTAGTGTACAGCGCTTTGAGAATCTACGATATAAAATAAAGTTTATTATTATTATCATCATTATTATTATGATTAAATGTGATGTGCATGGCGTCAGTACGATGTCTGGTGCTGTAATCGCTGTTTTTAGTGCAGGAAAGCTTGACTAACATGAAGGACTATGGCCTGTTATCAGTCTAAACTCCTGATTTCCACACTCGCCTCGCTCGACCTCAAACCAGTCTCTACTGCTGCTTCTCACAATCACATTTTGACCTTATTTACATGCTCTACTGACCACACACTGGACACTCACTACACCTCAGATCACTTTCTGCTCACTCTTAACCTCAACCTCCCTCTCCCTCTCTCTCGTGAATCAACACTGAAGTGAGTTAAACTGCAGTTCATCCACTGGCCACTAGAGGCCGGCTGCAGAAGAGACTCAATCCCATAGAGCCCCATGTTAAAATGCCCAACTTTACAGCAGAATAAAACATGTTTACAGTCTGGTGCAGAAAGTGCTTTTGGTTTATATATAGTCAAACCAAAATGTATTCAGACACCTTCAACATTTCTCACATTATCACAGTTTATTCGCTATAATGTAGAAAAATGGTAATAAAATATGAGTTATGAACTCAGTTGATATTTGACTGGTTTTGTCCGTCCTTCTGTTAGACTGTCTCACACATGAATTATGTTGAATATCTGTCAGCTGTTAAATTTAACTACACAATTAGATTATACCAGTTTAGCTCAACCAATCACCAAGCAATGCTTCATTGTGTTCAGTCTGTGTGTAAAAAGAGCATTAGCAATTAAAGAAAACACACTTCAGCAGAACATGATCAGCTCAAAGTGTCCCAATCATTTCTGCTCCCACACTTTCACTGGTAGTCACTGTATGAAGAATGTTTGGGTATAATATGTCACAGTTTACTTTATTTTTCTCTCCTCACTTACATAAATGAACTATAGTGTCCTGATCACACTAGTAAAAAAATATCAAACATGATATCTGGTGTCAAAAATAGTCTAATTTTTTATTTGACTCTAGCAAATTCTGCCCTTCATGACGACTGTGAACGGGCTGAATATTTTTATAACTCATCTGTTTAAATTATATTAAGCCTTAAAGTTGTGCATAATTAAGGGCGTGGCCACTTGAGTGACAGGTGGATTGCCGCTGATGTCACTACTAGCCGTTTGTCTGCTCTCTGTTAGCATCACGTCACCTCAGCTAATCCGCCTCGCTGCACATTTACGGTTATCCGGGAGTGACGCTGCCAAGATGGCGACGGCCGGCTCCGCCCACTTTGAGCTTCGAAAACGCTCTTCAGAAACACTACGGGTGACGTCACGCACACTACGAACATATTTACAGTCTATGATCAGAACACAACACACACTCCTCCACAGGCCACTTTTCAGCGTGGTTTGTATCATTCCCTTCTCTGCTAATATCTCTACTGCTAAAATGACTTGCTACCACAACAAAATGTAAAATTTTCTGACTCTCGCACCCTTTTCAAAATCTTCTCCTCTCTTCTTATCCCTCCTCCTCCTCCTCCATCGATGGTTCGTACAGATACTGTAAAATGAAATTCCAGGATCTTCCAGGAAAAATTCCCATTTTTTTTAATCTAGAAAAAGTAAAAAGATAAATAAAAATAAACTAATAAAACAAAATGGTGCAGCACATGCAATGACGGTGGAAACTTTAACCATTGAAAGGATACTATGATAAAGATATTGCTTTCCTTATTCAAACTGATTTATTTCCATGAATATATGATTGACCTGAAGAATGAAAGCTGTATCATACACTTGGATATTTATATGAGCAATATTACGCTCATAACCATGTGAGAAATGGCTCTATAACTGTATCGGACGGGTTGCAGCATTCATTTTTGTGTGAAAAGACTGTTTTATCAATAAACACTAATTTTACATATATTGTCTTTCAATAATTCAAGCACTTTTCCAGTATATTTTCTGAAATATGGCTGTTCTCAAGGGTTTTCCAGGACTTACATTTCAAAAAGTAAAATTCAAGCACCTTGTACGAACCCTGTCGACCCTAACAGCTGACGACTTCTCTATAAATAAAACAACCATCAGCGGGCAATTTTCCACACCACAATTTGACACACATCTAAACAGCGAACACACACATTCTCCCCTCTTTCTCTCTGCTCTCGGAAGCAGAAGTCTCTAAACTCGTCCTTTCCAATCGCCCTTCACCTGTCCACTTGACCCGATCCCCACTCGTCTCCTTCAAGCCATTTCTTCCTCAGTTGTACCTGCACTCACTCATATCATCAACACCTCTCTTTACAGTGATACTTTTCCCAAAGCATTTGAGCAGACTCGGTAACCCCACTGCTTAAGAAACCCACTCTATATCCAGCACTAGAAAATTACAGACCGGTATCCCTTCTTCCATTCATTGTGAAGACACTTGAACGAGTCCCTCAATCTTTCTTGCACAGAACAACCTCCTGGACAACAACCAGTCTGGTTTCAAAAGCGGACACTCAACTGAGTCTGCCCTGCTCTCGGTTATTGAAGTTCTGAGACTGAAAAGAGTAGCTTCCAAATCCTCAGTTCTCATCTAGCTGGATCTGTCTGCTGCTTTTGACGCGGTTAACCACCAGATCCTCCAGTCAATCCTCAGGATAAAGGGCATCTCAGGAACCGCAGAACTCAGGAGTCCTTCAGGGTGTCGTGGAGGGGTGAGGTGCCTCAGGGCTCAGTGCTGGGACCGCTTCTCTTCTGCATCTACATGTCATCACTGGGATCTTTCATTCAGAAACATGGTTTTTCCCATCACTACTATGCTGACAACACACAACTCTTTCTCTCATTCCAACCAGAGGATCTGAGGGACATTTCTTGCTGGATGAAGGACCACCAGCTTCAACTCAACCTTGTGAAGACAGAACTACTATTAGTCTCGGCCAATCCAACACTTCAGCACAACTTCTCCATTCAGCTATAGGCTCATCATCCATAACTCCATCCAGGACAGCCAGGAACCTTGGAGTCGTGATTGATTATTTGCATTATTTTCCTGTTATCTCTGTAAAGCTGCTTTGAAACAACCTGTATTGTAAAACGCGCTATATAAATAAAGCTGACTTGATGCATATATACAGGAATCATGGAGTTCAATTTAATACCTTTTAAGACCTGTTTGAAGACTCTTTCCATACATTTTAAGACCTCATCGCCACTTCAAGTTTTACCCGGTTACATCAGCGACACTTTAACTTACTATGTATTGATTTTAAGATAGCACAACTAAACAGTCTTAGTTTGTGATAACTCCTTATCTGTGCAACATAATTCAGAACGGTGTGAATGAAGCACAAGATAATTAAAATTCTTTGGACAAATATACATAATGAAAAGATGATACAAAATGTAATACCTTGGAGGGTATGGTAATATCATGTAAGGGCCTTAATTTTCTCTAAATTTATTTATCAACTTTTAATACTTTTTAGAGACCCCGCAGACACCCTGTGACGATCAGTTGAACGTCACACACCACATTGCTAGAACTGCAGATTTGCCTTATACAACATGAGGAGGATCAGGCCCTTCATATCGGAGCTATACAACTCCTGGTCCAAGCTCTTGTTCTCTCCAGACTGGACTATTGTAATGCTCTCTCCTTCCAGCTTCACTGTCAAACCTCTGCAACTGATCCAGAATCCAGAAGAGTGTCTTCATCGAGCCGAAGAGCGCCATAAGCCATCTTTACGCACGCCATAAACTTTCACCGGTTGCCAATCGCTACTCAATGCGCTGATGTTTGCCTACAGAACCACTGGCTCTGATCCCCTATTCACAAACTCACTGTGTGCCTCCAGAAGCTCGTGATCAGCAAGTGAACAGTGGTGCCATCATCCCTAAGAGGCACAAATTCACTTTCATGAACCTTTACTGGGCTGATCCCTCTAACCGAGCTGATGAGTCTTTAGCCATTTTCAAGCAACCCTCGAGTAAATCACTTGCATATGCGACTAAACGTCAATCATTAGCCATTGGCTAATAAATTCTTAGATTTTACTCGCCAGTGTGTGTGTGTTAGAGAAGTATAGATATATTTTCACTTGGTGAACACTGACTTAGGTCTTGAGAGTTTCGCTCTCCGTCAAGCGATCTGTACTATTTCAATGCAGCGTACTGGATGTGCAGCGATATATAACGATATTCTTTGTTGTATTTTCCTGTCAAAATGGAGATCATTTGGAATTATTCCGCTTTTAAGAGCAAGCAGAAGATATGCCGGTTTCTCTGGTAGTGGGCGGAGCTAATGCGCAAATGGCTAAATCTCATTGGCTGGCGCTCATCCCCGTTTTGATTTCAGCAAATCAGTTCAGGCGAACGCTGACAACGTGATTAATATTCATGAACTCAGCAGCCCATCAATCCTTAGTGTGTTGTATGTTGTTATTAGTAGTAGAATTAGTTCTAGTATTATTATCTTTTAATTACTATTATCTATTTCTATATCCATTTTTTTTACAGAAACACTGAATGACCAACAATCTTTTAAAATGACAAATATGCATTAATACATCGTTACCAAGTTTTATTTCTAATTACTAAAGTTCTATCATTAAATAGTGCTTGATTATCATAATATAATGCTTGATTGACTGATGTTAAGAGTGTATGTTCAGATAGTTAAAAAAGCTGTGCTATTTTACAGAGATAAGCTGATTTGGATGGAATCATATATATATATATGAAGAGTTCAGATGCAAAAGCCTCTAAGTGCCATCTGAAATTTTCTTCTAGAATGATCATTTTTATCAAGCTCGTATATTTAATTTCAATAATTTCACTTAAATGGCAATGAAAATTACCTATTAATTGTCATTTAAGTGAAATTACTTAACTTAAATATACAAGCTTTATAAAAAATGATCATTCTAGAAGAAAATTTCAGATGGCACTTAGAGGCTTTTGCATCTGAACTCTTCATATATATATAAAATATTATATCAGTCTGACGAGTAAACTAAATTTATTAGCCAACCGTGATTCTATTGCCAAGGTGTGCATAGAGGATTGTCAAGACAGCTGAAGATGCGACCCTTGACTCATTAATACTAACACTAACTATTCTACATCTGTTAATAATAATAAATAAATAAAAACTTGTTGTGTGTGCTTTGCTGGACTAACTGGGACCGGATACGGCACTTGCATACTGTTGCCCTAATGTTGGTTTGATTGCTTTCTATGCTCTCCTCATTTGTGTGTTGTTTTGGATAAAACAATTAAATGATTAAATGTAAATGTATAAAGCGCTGCCTTCACTGACTCACACACGTGTGTGTGTGTGTGTGTGTGAGAATGATACCTGAGAAACACAGTCCCTGACACACATTCATCAAGCCATGACAACAGGTCAGTGTGACAGTGACAAACAATCGTGACGCTTCATAACCTCTTCATCAGAACATGCTGATTAATATCGCCATCCTTCCGCTTGGACCTTCCTGATTTAATCCAGAAACACTCTAAACATTTCAGAAAACACCAACACACACGTATGCATACATTAATGCTCACTGAAACTGTAGATGGATGCTCATAACATCACATGACATCTCAATCAGAGAAGCTTACTGTTATGATGAAGCTCTCGCCAAACACATTATGCATTAATGTGGCATGAGTTTAAAACACACACAGCATCCGAACAAAACTCCTTAAACCAAAGCAAAAGGACCCTAGAATCAACACACAGATCAAACACACTAATGTGATGCAAGTAAATGCAAGTAATAGTGACAATTTGTTAATGTTTTGTTAACAATAAATGTGTATTAAATAATAACTCCAGAACATTTAAAACAGAATTTCAGAAATACATTATTAAACTGTTAAAGTTCTATGAATTTAATTGAAAAGACATGCTTTTTTATTTATTTTTTATTTAATTAAACAATTAAAACGGAAAACAGAATTTGGTTAAAAATGAAATGGAATTTTCTTTGGGAAAAAATAAAACTGATATTATATGGCCCTAAAAACATTATTCATGATTTAATTAAATTGAGGAATTAATTATAAATCGTATTGATTATTAAAGATTAATGTAACCATTAAAACAGAAATCAAAAAAATCAAAACAGAAAAATAAACTGAATAAAAAAAAACTAAAACAGAAAGAAGGAATCCAGAGAGGAGAAGCCTCTGTATTCATATTATTCATTAAAGTCCTGAGTGTGTCCTCATTCATTCATCCACCATCCATTAAAATCCCTCTGTTCTTTCCCTCAATCCCACCTTCAGTGTCTCTAAAGGTAAATAAATCCAAATGGCCTTGTTGGCATGGAGACACGACAGAAACCTTGAGTCATTCGCTCGGTCCGAGAGACAAAGGAGAGAGTTTGAGCCGGTGAATGCATCAGAAACCCTCCAATGTGAAACATGCAAAAATAAATCCAATAAAATATACATACATAAAAATTAGGGCTGTCAAAAGATTAATCGCGATTAATCGCATCCAAAATAAAAGTTTGTGTTTACATAATATATGTGTGTGTACTGTGTATAATTATTTTGTATATATAAGCAACCCTTTTAAGAAATATTTGCATACATATACTGTATATATATTTATATAGTTTATATTATATATAAATATATTTTTTTTTATATATAAATAACACATTTTTCTTAAATATATACATGCATGTGTGTGTATTTATATATACAAATTTAATTATACACAGTACACACACATATATTATTAAAAACAAACTTTTATTTTGGATGCGATTAATCGCGATTAATCTTTTGACAACCCTAATAAAAATACATTTAAATGTATTTATATAAATATAAATAGCCTACATATTAAAAAAAGTATACATACATACATATATATATATATATATATATATATTATATATGCAACATAAGAAGAAAATATATATATATAGAAATAATAAAAATCTATAAAATAAATTGTTTAAAAGTTGTATTAAACTAATTAATTAGACAAATTAGACATTAAACCATTAATATATATATATATATATATTACTAAGATATAACTAAGAAATAATTTATATATGTATTTTTTATGCATATATATATAACTGTTAAAGTTTTATGAATACATGCATAACCATACATGCATTTTGATTAACTTTCAATTACCCCATTAAAATATAAAAAAATAAGAAAATTATGTAAATAATAAATAATTGATATATATATGTATATATATATATATATATATATATATATATATATATGTATATATATATATATATATATATATATATATATATATATATATATATATATATATATATATATATATATATATATATACACTTTTTTTTTTACAATGCATTCATCCATCGATAAATAACTTTAATTTTCTTAAACATGCAAAAAAAAAAAAAATCAGAGTCTATATCAATATTATTACAAATTATAATACCGGTATATCATTGCATTTTGCAATCTATAAATATTTGTAAAGTTTTTTTCTCTCTGCATTGCATTATGAGCAATATTGTCTCAGTTAGTTGACATTATTCGTTAGTTACAAAGTCGAAAGGACTATGTGAAAGAGTCAACTGTTCACCGGGACTGACACTATACAGATCCAACAGGAAGAATTCTGGGAAAACAAGTTTAAAGGATGATGTGTCCTCAGCCCAAGGTAACATCAGTTTCTCCAGGATATAAACCCGATTACGGCATCATCAGAATCACAGTGGAGAATTAATAAAGAGCGGATCAGGGCGTATTGTTCAGCGAGGGCATCTGAGTGCGGACACACACACACAGATTCACACAAAGCCCCTGAAAACAGCCTCACTCGCTCAGATAATACACACTACTTACAGAGCGAGGACGAGGAGAGGACGGAAGAGACAGGAGAATCCACTCTTCAGAAACTCATTCAACTCAGATAGCATTATTATAAGGGCTCATATGTAATAGTTAATGATTTAATGCATTTAATATGTATTTGGGTGTCGATTTAACACGTTAGTTTAATTAATTAGTTAAATAAGGCATTGAAATGATTTAACGCACGCGGCCGCCTCAGACCTGTAGTTCATCTTACATTTATACAGTTGATTGATGAACATGAAGCAGAGCAACAACTCACTGTGATGAAGCCTATAGAATACAGTTAGAATGACCATAGAATTCAAGATATCAGGGAAAAAATGCCCCGTATGGGTTGTTGTCTCATATTTATATCATGATATTGTTAAGCAATATCACATGAGTGCTGTTTTTGTCCTGAATAGCACAAGTGCAAATGTGATGTTGATTTTATGACGGTTCAATAAATAAGAAGTTAATATTGTGTTATATTTTACACATATCGTCTGTCTTTGCACAATTTTGCCAATGAAAATATGACCTATAAAACCAGAGCAGAAGTGTTGTGTGTCTCAGAGTAACACACAGCGGTGCTTCGCTTCTGAATGAATCAATCTAGTGAACTCATTCATAGAGCCATTTACTTAATTCCTGAATGAATCAGCCGTTTGAACAAATCAATCGGGTGAACCAATGATTCAATGACTCATTCATAAAGAGAGCCATTTACTTAATTCCTGAATGAATCAGCCGTTTGAACAAATCAATCGGGTGAACCAATGATTCAATGACTTACTCATTTAAACATTTACCAGCACCTACTGGCAATTTTACTTTCTTATTTGGAGTATCATTACATAAAGAATAAAATATAAATATAAAAAATATATATTTTGGGGATATTTTGCCCAAAATTTAAATGATGTTTATTTTCAATTATTCACCCTCATGTCATTTCAAACCTGTTTGACTTTCTTTGTTTTGCGGAACATAAAAGTAGATATTTTTCAAGAAAGAATTGTTTTGGTCTGTAAATATATCTAAATACCAATTCAGATGCAGCTTCTAAAAAAAAAAAAAAAAAATTGTCACCTAAAACTTTAGGTGTAATAAATGCAATGTTGAAATCAAATCAAATATTTATTTCTAAAGCTACTTTTACTAATTGTCTATTTGACGCTTTTATTATGTAACACAGTAATGACTTTAAATGATCTTTTGTGGGGTAATTTCTCAGACAAATTTGATGTGTGATTAATTTGATTAATCAGCACATCATGTAATTTGTGGTGCATAAATAAAGAATCAAAACTGAACCAGGACACGACTCCAGTTCCCTCATGGTCGCATCACATTTCCAATCATAAGTATTTGTTAAAAACTTCGTCAAACTCAATCTCCCGCCGGCACAGACTCATTTCCACACGGAGGACACACTGAACTTTAATGCCACCTTATGGCCTCCATTCAGAGCCCCTAGAGAAGATCATTTGCTGTATTTCATCAAGCAGAACCACTCCAGAACTAATGAAACATCACCGGTCCTGTCTGACACGATCTCACCGAGCGCTCCAGTCGGCTCAGATCAAAACCACTTGACATGGGAACTTTATTTCCCTGTTTCTCAGACTGAACCTGAAGGTCCACAATGGCATTCTGCAGTACACACTACTTTTGAGGCGGTAGTATGCAGTATGCATGCAGCACACACTACACTAATCATCTGTAGGTATAATACAGTATCCCACAATGCAATGCACTTGACTTTTAATTTCTGGTGTGATGCATGAAAAATAAATACAGCAGAAACTGTGAAAGTGCTCTATTTTGAACAGCTGTACTGTTTTATTTAATGTTGCATACAGCTTTTACATTAAAAGTGTCATGAACCCCCCTGTTTTAGCCTGGGCGTTCACTCCTCAGAGTTGCAGAAAGTCTGTAGAAACGTGCGTGTAAAGCTGTGGGAAAGTGGGAGTGTAGAGGATGGGAAGAGCCCATAAAGCACAGACCTGCAACACACTCATTACACACTAGGTAGAACAGAGGCTCACTATTACAGAGGCTGTTCTCACTCAGAGAAACCAAAGAAAATGAAGAGTTGAATAAAGTCATTATTTTTGTGTTTTTTTGCGCACAAAAAGTATTCTCGTCACTTAAAGGGGTCATATAATGCCATTTTTGTACAAGCTAATATGATTCTTTAGGGTCTAAATTAAAAGTCTGTAATATACTTTAATTAAAAATTCTCATTAGTATTGTAAGAAAACACTCATTTTACCTGGTCAAAAACAGCTCTGTTTTCAGCACGCCGTTTCAGTGCATGTGTCTTTAAATGATAATGAGCTTTGCTGACTCCGCCCCTCTGTTCTGTGGGCGTTTTGACAACACACACGTGGAGTGTTGCCTTGACAACAGTTGAGGGTATATTTTGAAGAATAGCAGTGGGAGTCTCTGAGGACACATCTGTGCAACCGTATCAATTCGAACCGGAGTCGGACCCGGAACAAGATGACGGCCCCGAAGAAGTTCGACAATTAAGGCTCGAACGGGACGTTTCTGAATGGTTGGTTAACGTAATGTCACTTTGATCTATCTTTGTGTGTACTGGCAGGGAAGAGGAGTGAGATACGAACGCTATGTGTTTACAGATGTATACATTAGTTCATTGACAGATTGATGTTACAGCTAATGGTCATGAAAAACTTCTTACTATAGCTTTATACTGACCCTCGTGTGTAAAGCAGTCTGGTGTGTGAAATGATTTGTGCAAACATGAAAGCATTGACGTTGATCGTGGGGAATATTAAACTCAGCCACTGCGTCTTCAGCGGTTCGGATTTAGGAGCATCAACATGATGCTGTGTTCGTTATTACACCCAAGAACACACACCACACTCGCTTAGAGCCATTCTGCTCATAGACAGTGCTCCAGCGTATCAACAATGCAGACTATGATGATTGACAGCTCGCTCAGGGTGGGTCTTTGTCGAAACGCTGCTGTCAATCAACAATCGTGGGGGGGGCGTCCGATCTTGTGACGGCTCGATTTGAGACGGGAAAACATATAAGAAGATAAAAAAAAAAACACTGGATGGATTTTTATCATTTTATGCTGGTTGTGTACAGGCACTGCCAACACACATTTCAGTACAATCAACTTGTAAAAGTGCATGTACCATTATATGACCCCTTTAATAAACTTAAGGTTGAGCCACTGTAGTCACTTGGACTATTTTAACGATGTCTTTACTAACTTTTCTGGGATGGCAGATCTCGATTACCTAGAAGCCTATGAAGGAGTGAGACAGCTCTCAGATCTCATCAGAAATATCTTAATTTGTGTTCTGAAGATGAACGAGAGTCTTGCGGGGTTGAACAACATGAGGACGAGTCATTACTGACAGAGTTTTCATCTTTGGGTGAACTAACCCTTTAATATGAAGCGGATGTAGTACCTCGTGTGTGCGGATGCTGTCGCTCGGATCGCCGAGTCTGATCGGCGTGGAGCGCTGAGACCCGGTGCCATCATCCTCACGCTCTTCCTCAGAGTCATCCTCAGAACTGCTGGAGATCTGCTCTTCAGTGGGAGGAGGAGGAGCGCTGGCCGCCGTCTTCCTCTGCAACACCAGGTCCTCCTTACTCGACTTATTACTGCAAACCAACAGAGGGAAGATCAACGGAAGAAAAATGCATCAAAATCAACTCATTTTTGCCATTCATACTCTTGCAAAACACTAACTGTGCGTTCACACCGGACGCGAATAGCGCGTCAAATTCGCGCCTGCTGCGTCTAGTTATACGCTTGACCACTTTGTGTTAATTCGCGCGTCAAGAACAAAATTGACACGCGTAAAAACAAAAGTTTGAAGCGAAATTTACGAGCGTCTGAGGCGAAATCCGGAGGCGAAGGTTTCGAAACCCGTTGGCGGCCATCTTTTTTAGATGTTTATCGAGCATTAGCATTAATCGAGAGAGTCACCGCTGGTATATGCTCTGGAGAGCAAAAACAGCTGCGTACGGGACATCGTCGCTGTACTCGTGTCCACCAGACCCTCCGGAGGGTTCCAGGAGTTTCACAATTTGCTCCAGGAGCTAGGTTTGGTGGACCTCCCGGTGAGGACGCTGACGAGGACAGCGTAGGCCGTATAAGCCTCGGCCTCGAGTGGTCGCTGCCTGACGAGCCCGCGCTGTACAGCCCGGTGCGAGGTTCACCCTCTCACGCACCTAATCTGTCATTTATTTTTGTTTTGATAATAAATGGAGCCAACCTCCAAAAGTGAAACCTACCCTGTGATTTTTTGTTTTTGTTTTTATACACTAAATTGTGTTTGTTGTCTTTACATTAGATTAATAATATTTCATATAATCTAGAATAAATATGGAATAAATAGCATTCAATACAAAATGAGTATCTCTCATATATTGAAATCGAGTTTTATGTTTTTATTTGCTTTATTGTGCATTTTAGTCATATTACAAAATAATTTATTGAGGCCAAACATAAAATAACATTATAAACTGTCACTTCACCATGTGACAGCAGCAAGCAGGCTCCTGATTGGTTAACGCGGCGCGAATTGACGCAGAAGTTCAGATTTTTCAACTCGGGTGGCAGACGCGAATTCGCGTCAAACGCGTGAATGCACAAAAAGCACTAATAAAATCATTCGCGCTTAACGCGCCAGATGCTCAATTCGCGCCATTCGCACGAACTTGACGCGCGAATGAAGCGTATTCCCGTCTACCGCGCCGCAAGTCTTTGCATAGACTTAACATTGAAATCACTCGCGCCTGACGCGCTATTCGGGTCCGGTGTGAACGCACCATTAGAGCCGCTTTTGAATATGCAAGCTGGAAGAAGGCACTGTCTCGCGTCTATATAAATCATAAGGGGTGTAACAATATATCATGTCACAAAATATCGCAATACAAAAATGCACCAATATGTATCATGGATAGTTACATTATGGGCCCTATCATACACTCAGTGCAATGCAGCGCCAGGCGCGACGCAAGTGTGTTTTACTAGTTTCAGCCCGACGCAGTTTTCATTTTCAATTCCTGCGACACGTTGTTTAAATAGCAAATGCATTTGTGCTCATCTGTGGCCCATGGCCCGCTGGTCTGAGAACGAGTGTGTGTTCAGGAGCATTGATGAGCGTTGCTATTGAGGAACTGAAATAGACTGAGCCACTGACCAACTGAGACCTGGTCTAAAGTCAATGGCGAGGTATTTTTTTTGTTATTTAAAGAGCGTGTTAGTAATGTGCGCCAATAGACGGGTCCACAACACACACACTCTGCTTATTACACTGCAAAAAATGCTTTTCTTACTTTGTATTTTTGTCTTGTTTCCAGTCCAAATATAAAAAAAAATTACTAGATGAGTAAAATTAGATAAGATATTAAGCCTTGTTTTCTGGGGAAATAAAAAAAAAAATGTTGCTTAGTTTTTGCAAGTAAAATGATCTGTCAATGATCTGTCCATGGGGTAAGAAAAATAATCTTGATTCTGTTTAAATTGTCAGTTTACACAGAAAGAAAAGTTTCAGCTTTTAAAAAGTTTAAGCATAAAATGTTTAATTTACAGATTTAAAAACTTTTTGTGCTGTTTTCTAACAGTTTTGGACTTGAATAAAGAGAGAAAACCTGCACTTCACCTTTTCATTGGCATTTTGTTTTCATAGTTAGACAGATATCATGACGTATCATTATCGCAGAATTACTGTATCGTGATATTATTACACCACAGACCTTTTTACACACAGACTGAACACAATGAAGCATTGCTTGGTGATTGGTTGAGCTAAACTGGTATTATCTAATTGTGTAGTTAAATTTAACAGCTGACAGATATTCAACATAATTCATGTGTGAGACAGTCTAACCGAAGGATGGACAAAACCAGTCAAATATCAACTTTTATTATCATTTTCTAAACTATAGTGAATAAACTGTGATAATGTGAGGAATGCTGAAGGCATCTGAATAAATTTTGGTTTGACTGTGTGTGTGTGTGTGTGTGTGTATATAATAGATAATCGAAAATATAATACATACATATTTAAAATGTACTATTGTAATATATTTAAAATTGTATTCCTATGACGGCAAAACTGAATTTTCAACAGAAAATTCAAAAGAACAGCATTTATTTTAAATATAATCTTTTGTAACACATTAATAATGTCTTAACTGTCACTTTTGATTAATTTAATTCCTGAATAAAAGTATAAAGTTGTGTTGAATATTTACTATCATTATACTGTTTATGTGCCAATCTTTCCCTTTCATTACAATTCACAATCTCACAACTTATACATATACATATACACATACATATATATATATATAGTACTTTATAGTACTTAATTGTTGTTTTTGCCATTGGAGATTCAACAGCGGTGCTCCTGATTATTAAGTATATATTTGGCATTATTGTTTTACGAGTGGCCGCAAAAACAAAATCCTGCAGGAAACATTGCCGGGAAGAGAAGCTCAGCGCACACAGATCTCAATATTTATCATATTAAAGCATATTAAAGCACAAATCAACTTGTTTTCAAGTACATAAGGTAGATTCCCGTTCTGAACAACATCAGACAGCTGCTTATGCACGATACATATTCACACACTAGAAACACGAGTGAAATCACTGATTGGTTTTCCAGCAGAGAAGGTCACTGACTGTACATGAGAGTTTGTGTTTTTCTTGAAGAGGGCGTATTATTTTTCACATATTGACATTGTTTTTTTTTGCTCGGCTGGAGCAGTGTGTTGTGATTGGTCGAGCGCTTCGAGTGAGTTTGGGGAAATGTCCCGCCCCTTTCCATAACCGCCAGTTTAACACACTACTAACTAACTCAACCAGGCCCCGCCCCTTTATACTGCACATGAATTATTATTATTTATCTTATAATTATGTTTATTGAATTTTCATTATAATACAAATATAACAAGACATCAAATACAATTCAATACAAAATAAAAGATTTGTATATAAAACAGGACTAGACCATAATAAAACAGATTAGAGAATAAAAACAAAACAATAACATATTTTAAAAAGATGCAGAAGAGGACAAAGGTTCAACATCCACAGAGTTATACACAAAATTACTTAATAAAAGGGCGAAGATGAGTTTCCAAATAGTCCAGATATGGCGTCCAGACTTTATAAAACTGGCATGTTTTTTGATGTAATGCATGTGAATACAAAAGTCAAAAGTGACTAAATGTCAACCTTTAAGAGATGGGGATTTATCACTGATCCAATTAACTAAAACATTTTTTCTGGCAGCAAAGGATAGAACAATGCAGATGAAACAATGCGTCCATTAGGTATACCTAATGAATTATTTAATTATTATAATGAGGAATATTGTGACGTGTTCATTCCCGGAAGAAACTCAAGATACAATGGAGGCATTTCAGGAGTTCAGAAACACTGACTCTGATATAGAGAAGAACTGGAGCTTCTCAGGCTCTAACAGCAACACTACACACTAAAGAAAGATGAACATGGACAAAAAGCATCATAGGTCCCGATGAATATCTCAAACTCACCCCAACACAGACTTCGCGCTCTCGTCTGGCTTGCGAACTGTAAACGGACTGGGGTCGAGCCCGACAGACTTCGGCATGAAGTCCCTAAAATAAAAGACAAGAAAGAGAAATCATGCATAAGCATTAATATTAATCTTTTTTGGTAAATGTAGAAAAACATTTAACATTTAAAGGGATAGTTCAGCAAAAATAAAAAATTGTGTTGTCATTTACTGTCGTTCCAAACCTGTAAGAAATAAATATTTACTTTAATAATTAAATTGATTTTTACTGTAAAATCCATTTAAATAAATAAACCAATAAATAAATATTTACTTTAATATTAAATTAATATTTACTTAAATATTTAAATAGCTTTTTACTTAAATATTGATTTAAATAAATAAATAGACAAAATATAATGAATATAAATAAATAAATATTTATTTAAGAATTAGTTTAAATAAATAAATATGTACTTTAATTCATATTTTCTTAAACATTTAAATCGATATTTACTTGAATATTCATTTAAATAAATATTAAAAAAATAAACTAATAAATAAATATTTACAGTAATGTTTAAATAACTATTTACTTGAATATTCATTTAAAAAATATATTATTTTAGTTAATATTTAGATATTTAAATAGCTTTTTACTTAAATATTTATTTACATACATAAACAAACAAAAGATAATCTTAGAAATATTTACTTAATTTAAATAAATAAATATGTACTTTAATTAATATTTACTTAAACATTTAAATTGATATTTACTTGAATATCCATTTAAATAAATATACAAAAAATAAACTAATAAATAAATATTTACAGTAATATTTAAATAAATATTTACTTGAGTATTCATTAAAAAAAATTATTTTAGTAAATATTTACGCAGTTAAATAGCTTTTTACTTAAATATTTATTTACATAAACAAAAACAAAAGATAATATTATAAATAAATATTAAACTTAATTTTTAAATCAATATTTACTTAGGAATTCATTTGAATAAATAAATAGTTTAATATTTACTTAAACATTTAAATTAATATTTAATTGAATATTCATTTAAATAAATAAATATTTACTTTAATATTAAAATAAATATTGACTTAAATATTAATTCAAAAATAAATAAGTAAACAAAAATAAACAAATATTTACTTAAATTAAATATGAATTTTAATTAAATATGAATTTAAACAAACAAATACAAAAATAAATATTTACTTGAATTACCTTAAATATTTATTTATACATACATAAATAAATAAATAAATAAATAAATAAATAAATACTTAAAAATAAAACACAAAATACTATGTACTTATAATATTATTTTACTCATAGATGTGATATTTAAAGAGCTTTTTATAAAAATGAAAAAAAGGATTGTTGAAGCCCCCAGCATGAAAAGCTCCAGTTGAGAAGTGTGTGTTCATGTAACGGTGTGTGAACTCTGACCTCGAGGAGTTGGTCATGGCGATGCTGAAGGTGTCGTCGAACGAGGTGAGCTCGTACGGTTTGAAGGACTCGGTGTAGATGTCGATGCTCTCGTCATATCGGTTCACTCGCTTCACCACAACCTTCCTTCTGTTGTTCTCACACTGGGCTGAAACGGACACACACACTATGATCAACACACAGAACTCATATCAGTCAATCACAGGGTTCTGCACACTTCTTAAAGGCACATTTAAGGCTTTTTAAGACCTGAAGAAATAAAAATGAATGCTGTACATTAGGGGTGTGCCATATTGACAAAAAATCATATTTAGATATTTCCAAAGTTTTCATATCTTTTCGACTGAGGAAAGAAAGACATGAACATCTTGGATGACGTGGAGTAAATGATCAGGACATTTTAATTCTCACTGGGGTTTCTGGTTAATATGTAGCCACACGTCTCTCATATGGGTGTTTATGGCTGTGTAAAGTGATCACCTTCATCATACGGTAACGGGAGGAACGCCAGCACTCCGTCAGACCACCAGTGTGTGTAACTGCAGGAGAAAAACACACAGATGACGTCAAACCGCCACGAATCGCTACAATAGCAACACCATGACATTTTGGGAAGTTGTACCATGGTAATACCACAGTTTTACAGACATGCATGTAATATGGCAGTATGTGAACATGGTTATAGTAAATATCAAAGTACCATGATATTACGATCTGTACCATGGTATCACATCAATACTGTTTTTAAATATATAATTGTAATATTTAGAAAAATGATATATGAATTGTGTGGTAACACTTCACATTAAGGTTTCTTTAGTTAACATGAACTAATAATTCTACAGCGTTTACAGCATTTTTTTTAATGTTAATTTCAACATTTACTAATACATTATTCAAATCTAAAGTTGTATCGGTTAACATTAGTTAATGCACTATGAACTAACATGAACAAACAATTAATACCTATTTTTAGTAACAAATCCTAAAAAAGATTAATAAATACAGTAACAAATGTATTGCTCCAGTTCATGTTAGCTAATATTAACAAATGAAACATTACTGTGAAGTGTTACCAATTATATAATAATATAATATATAAAACATTTAAATGGTCAATATACACATATATACATGACAAACACACACACACACGTGTAAATTATAACATGTGTAAATATATATATATAATTTTTTTTTTATTAAACCGGGCATAAATACATTTTTTGTAAATTAATAAATTAAAAATAAATTTGATATTTATTATATATATATATATATATATAATAAATTTGATATTTATTATATATATATATATATATATATATATATATATATATATATATTTTTTTATTTTTTTATTTTTTTTTTTTTTTTATTTTAACAAATAATAAATTGTATATATGCATATGTGTGTGTGTGTGTGATTTATTTATTATAATATTATATAATAAAATTTAGATTGGTAATATATTACCCAATAAATAAATAATTAAATAAATAAATATGTATTTATATAATAATAATAAGAATAAGAAGAAGAATAAGAAGAAGAAGAAGAAGAAGAAGAAGAAGAAGAAGACTAAAGTGTAGATATACTTTTCCATGTATAATATCAGGGTTCATACATATTCTGAAAAATTAAATTCCATGACTTTCAAGGACTTTAAGCACTACTTTTTTGGAATTTCGAAGACTACAACCAGCACTCATCAAACACTGCCCCCCAAAAATAAATAAATTAAACACTAATTTCAATAATTCAAGCACTTTTCAAGTGCCTTTTCTGAAATATGGCTGTTTTCAAGGGTTTTCCAGGACTTACATTTCAAACAGTCAAATGCAGGTCCCTCAAGCACTTGTACGAACCCTGTATTATTATTTTGTGCACTAGAGTAGTGAGAATTTGAGGCGATATTTACAAAAAATAATATCAATGCAAAAATCTTAACGGGAACTAAAAGTATTATACGTTTGTTTCTTGTGATTTAAGGGTGACTCAGTTCAGTACGACTCAGATTCACACACATACACACACACACACACTGTGCTGGCGATCAGGGGACTGAACGGAAACACATGCATGTGTGTGTCCTCGAACACGAACTGTCCCTTTCAGACACGATCTGACAATGCAATTTCCGTAAACAGGTCAGACTCGTTTCATTTCGTTTTGTGTCTGATAATAGTGGAACCATCAGCGTAAGGCTTTGTCACATCGTCCATTACGCAAGAGGCATCACTAAGACACGCGGAGTCCGACTGCAGGACACTAAACTGGGTCACGGGACACACACACACACACTTCTTTAACATCAGGGCAATAAATGAATAAAGCACAAACTCCAGAGAGGAATGGATGGACGAAACGAGGTGGAAAAAACATTTTGATGTTTACACACTTTACGATCTAAAGGCAATGAAACACCAACCAGAACCTGTTCATACTAGTACAGCATCACTAGTACTGCCACTTTTAGAAGTTTTTAGAAGGTTGTGAATCAAATACTTGAGGACAGGAATCGGATACTTGTTATAAAATTAAAATTTCGATTCCTCTGTGATAATTTCAATATGACTTTAACAATTGAAGCGCGAGAGACTCTGATTTCTGTGCTGAACATGTGTATCAGTGTATTAGATCCGTGCGGCTCTTAAAGTGACAGCAGCCTAATATTCCCGCTCTATAATAACACTGATATTCCCGCTCTATAATAACACTAATATTCCCGCTCTATAATAACGCTAATATTCCCGCTCTATAATAACGCTAATATTCCCGCTCTATAATAACGCTAATATTCCCGCTCTATAATAACACTGATATTCCCGCTCTATAATAACACTAATATTCCCGCTCTATAATAACACTAATATTCCCGCTCTATAATAACACTAATATTCCCGCTCTATAATAACGCTAATATTCCTGCTCTATAATAACACTAATATTCCTGCCTGCTCTATAATAACACTAATATTCCTGCCTGCTCTATAATAACACTAATATTCCTGCCTGCTCTATAATAACACTAATATTCCCGCTCTATAATAACACTAATATTCCCGCTCTATAATAATAATAACACTAATATTCCCGCTCTATAATAACACTAATATTCCCGCTCTATAATAACACTAATATTCCTGCCTGCTCTATAATAACACTAATATTCCTGCCTGCTCTATAATAACACTAATATTCCCGCTCTATAATAACACTAATATTCCTGCTCTATAATAACACTAATATTCCCGCTCTATAATAACACTAATATTCCCGCTCTATAATAACACTAATATTCCCGCTCTATAATAACACTAATATTCCCGCTCTATAATAACACTAATATTCCCGCTCTATAATAACACTAATATTCCCGCTCTATAATAACGCTAATATTCCCGCTCTATAATAACGCTAATATTCCCGCTCTATAATAACACTAATATTCCCGCTCTATAATAACACTAATATTCCCGCTCTATAATAACACTAATATTCCCGCTCTATAATAACACTAATATTCCTGCCTCACTAATATTCCTGCCTGCTCTATAATAACACTAATATTCCCGCTCTATAATAACACTAATATTCCCGCTCTATAATAACACTAATATTCCTGCAGTCTCTATAATAACACTAATATTCCTGCCTGCTCTATAATAACACTAATATTCCCGCTCTATAATAACGCTAATATTCCCGCTCTATAATAACGCTAATATTCCTGATCTATAATAACTCTAATATTCCTGCTCTATAATAACACTAATATTCCTGCCTGCTCTATAATAACACTAATATTCCCGCTCTATAATAGCACTAATATTCCCGCTCTATAATAGCGCTAATATTCCCGCTCTATAATAATGCTAATATTCCCGCTCTATAATAACGCTAATATTCACGCTCTATAATAACGCTAATATTCCCGCTCTATAATAACGCTAATATTCCTGCCGTCTCTATAATAACACTAATATTCCTGCCGTCTCTATAATAACACTAATATTCCCGCTCTATAATAACGCTAATATTCCTGCCGTCTCTATAATAACACTAATATTCCTGCCGTCTCTATAATAACGCTAATATTCCCGCTCTATAATAACGCTAATATTCCCGCTCTATAATAACACTAATATTCCCGCTCTATAATAAAACTAATATTCTCGCTCTATAATAACACTAATATTCACGCTCTATAATAACACTAATATTCCTGCCGTCTTTATAATAACGCTAATATTCCTGCCGTCTCTATAATAACGCTAATATTCCTGCCGTCTCTATAATAACACTAATATTCCTGCCGTCTCTATAATAACACTAATATTCCTGCCGTCTCTATAATAACGCTAATATTCCCGCTCTATAATAACGCTAATATTCCCGCTCTATAATAACACTAATATTCCCGCTCTATAATAAAACTAATATTCTCGCTCTATAATAAAACTAATATTCACGCTCTATAATAACACTAATATTCACGCTCTATAATAACGCTAATATTCACGCTCTATAATAACGCTAATATTCCCGCTCTATAATAATGCTAATATTCCCGCTCTATAATAACGCTAATATTCCCGCTCTATAATAACGCTAATATTCACGCTCTATAATAACGCTAATATTCCCGCTCTATAATAACGCTAATATTCCCGCTCTATAATAACGCTAATATTCCTGCTCTATAATAACGCTAATATTCCCGCTCTATAATAACATATTCCTGCCGTCTCTATAATAACGCTAATATTCCCGCTCTATAATAACACTAATATTCCTGCCGTCTCTATAATAACACTAATATTCCTGCCGTCTCTATAATAACTCTAATATTCCTGCTCTATAATAACACTAATATTCCTGCCGTCTCTATAATAACGCTAATATTCCCGCTCTATAATAACACTAATATTCCTGCCGTCTCTATAATAACACTAATATTCCTGCCTGCTCTATAATAACGCTAATATTCCCGCTCTATAATAACGCTAATATTCCTGCCATCTCTATAATAACACTAATATTCCTGCCGTCTCTATAATAACACTAATATTCCTGCCGTCTCTATAATAACTCTAATATTCCTGCTCTATAATAACACTAATATTCCTGCCGTCTCTATAATAACGCTAATATTCCCGCTCTATAATAACACTAATATTCCTGCCGTCTCTATAATAACACTAATATTCCCGCTCTATAATAACGCTAATATTCCTGCCGTCTCTATAATAACACTAATATTCCTGCCGTCTCTATAATAACACTAATATTCCTGCCGTCTCTATAATAACGCTAATATTCCCGCTCTATAATAACGCTAATATTCCCGCTCTATAATAACACTAATATTCCCGCTCTATAATAAAACTAATATTCTCGCTCTATAATAAAACTAATATTCACGCTCTATAATAACACTAATATTCACGCTCTATAATAACGCTAATATTCACGCTCTATAATAACGCTAATATTCCCGCTCTATAATAATGCTAATATTCCCGCTCTATAATAACGCTAATATTCCCGCTCTATAATAACGCTAATATTCACGCTCTATAATAACGCTAATATTCCTGCTCTATAATAACGCTAATATTCCCGCTCTATAATAACATATTCCTGCCGTCTCTATAATAACGCTAATATTCCCGCTCTATAATAACACTAATATTCCTGCCGTCTCTATAATAACACTAATATTCCTGCCGTCTCTATAATAACTCTAATATTCCTGCTCTATAATAACACTAATATTCCTGCCGTCTCTATAATAACGCTAATATTCCCGCTCTATAATAACACTAATATTCCTGGCGTCTCTATAATAACACTAATATTCCTGCCTGCTCTATAATAACGCTAATATTCCCGCTCTATAATAACGCTAATATTCCTGCCATCTCTATAATAACACTAATATTCCTGCCGTCTCTATAATAACACTAATATTCCTGCCGTCTCTATAATAACTCTAATATTCCTGCTCTATAATAACACTAATATTCCTGCCGTCTCTATAATAACGCTAATATTCCCGCTCTATAATAACACTAATATTCCTGCCGTCTCTATAATAACGCTAATATTCCCGCTCTATAATAACGCTAATATTCCTGCCGTCTCTATAATAACACTAATATTCCTGCCGTCTCTATAATAACACTAATATTCCTGCCGTCTCTATAATAACGCTAATATTCCCGCTCTATAATAACGCTAATATTCCCGCTCTATAATAACACTAATATTCACGCTCTATAATAACGCTAATATTCCCGCTCTATAATAACGCTAATATTCACGCTCTATAATAACGCTAATATTCCCGCTCTATAATAACGCTAATATTCCCGCTCTATAATAACACTAATATTCCTGCCGTCTCTATAATAACACTAATATTCCCGCTCTATAATAACACTAATATTCCTGCCTGCTCTATAATAACACTAATATTCCTGCCGTCTCTATAATAACGCTAATATTCCCGCTCTATAATAACGCTAATATTCCCGCTCTATAATAACGCTAATATTCCCGCTCTATAATAACGCTAATATTCCCGCTCTATAATAACACTAATATTCCTGCCGTCTCTATAATAACACTAATATTCCCGCTCTATAATAACACTAATATTCCTGCCGTCTCTATAATAACACTAATATTCCTGCCGTCTCTATAATAACGCTAATATTCACGCTCTATAATAACGCTAATATTCCCGCTCTATAATAACGCTAATATTCCCGCTCTATAATAACACTAATATTCCTGCCGTCTCTATAATAACACTAATATTCCCGCTCTATAATAACACTAATATTCCTGCCGTCTCTATAATAACACTAATATTCCTGCCGTCTCTATAATAACACTAATATTCACGCTCTATAATAACGCTAATATTCCCGCTCTATAATAACGCTAATATTCCCGCTCTATAATAACACTAATATTCCTGCCGTCTCTATAATAACACTAATATTCCTGCCTGCTCTATAATAACACTAATATTCCTGCCGTCTCTATAATAACGCTAATATTCCCGCTCTATAATAACGCTAATATTCCCGCTCTATAATAACGCTAATATTCCCGCTCTATAATAACGCTAATATTCCCGCTCTATAATAACACTAATATTCCTGCCGTCTCTATAATAACACTAATATTCCCGCTCTATAATAACACTAATATTCCTGCCGTCTCTATAATAACACTAATATTCCCGCTCTATAATAACACTAATATTCCTGCCTGCTCTATAATAACACTAATATTCCTGCCGTCTCTATAATAACGCTAATATTCACGCTCTATAATAACGCTAATATTCCCGCTCTATAATAACGCTAATATTCACGCTCTATAATAACGCTAATATTCCCGCTCTATAATAACGCTAATATTCCCGCTCTATAATAACACTAATATTCCTGCCGTCTCTATAATAACACTAATATTCCCGCTCTATAATAACACTAATATTCCTGCCGTCTCTATAATAACACTAATATTCCTGCCGTCTCTATAATAACACTAATATTCCTGCCGTCTCTATAATAACGCTAATATTCCCGCTCTATAATAACGCTAATATTCCCGCTCTATAATAACACTAATATTCACGCTCTATAATAACGCTAATATTCCCGCTCTATAATAACGCTAATATTCACGCTCTATAATAACGCTAATATTCCCGCTCTATAATAACGCTAATATTCCCCGCTCTATAATAACGCTAATATTCCCGCTCTTTAATAACGCTAATATTCCTGCTCTATAATAACACTAATATTCCTGCCGTCTCTATAATAACACTAATATTCCCGCTCTATAATAACACTAATATTCCCGCTCTATAATAACACTAATATTCCTGCCGTCTCTATAATAACACTAATATTCCCGCTCTATAATAACGCTAATATTCCCGCTCTATAATAACACTAATATTCCTGCCGTCTCTATAATAACACTAATATTCCCGCTCTATAATAACACTAATATTCCTGCCTGCTCTATAATAACACTAATATTCCTGCCTGCTCTATAATAACGCTAATATTCCTGCCGTCTCTATAATAACGCTAATATTCCCGCTCTATAATAACGCTAATATTCCCGCTCTATAATAACACTAATATTCCTGCCGTCTCTATAATAACGCTAATATTCCCGCTCTATGATAACGCTAATATTCCCGCTCTATAATAACACTAATATTCCTGCCGTCTCTATAATAACACTAATATTCCTGCCGTCTCTATAATAACACTAATATTCCTGCCGTCTCTATAATAACACTAATATTCCTGCCGTCTCTATAATAACGCTAATATTCCCGCTCTATAATAACGCTAATATTCCTGCCGTCTCTATAATAACACTAATATTCCTGCCGTCTCATAATAACACTAATATTCCTGCCGTCTCTATAATAACGCTAATATTCCCGCTCTATAATAACACTAATATTCCTGCCGTCTCTATAATAACGCTAATATTCCCGCTCTATAATAACGCTAATATTCCCGCTCTATAATAACACTAATATTCCTGCTCTATAATAACACTAATATTCCCGCTCTATAATAACACTAATATTCCTGCTCTATAATAACACTAATATTCCTGCCGTCTCTATAATAACGCTAATATTCCCGCTCTATAATAACGCTAATATTCCTGCTCTATAATAACACTAATATTCCCGCTCTATAATAACACTAATATTCCTGCCGTCTCTATAATAACGCTAATATTCCTGCCGTCTCTATAATAACGCTAATATTCCCGCTCTATAATAACGCTAATATTCCTGCCGTCTCTATAATAACGCTAATATTCCCGCTCTATAATAACGCTAATATTCCTGCCGTCTCTATAATAACACTAATATTCCTGCCGTCTCTATAATAACACTAATATTCCTGCCGTCTCTATAATAACACTAATATTCCCGCTCTATAATAACACTAATATTCCTGCCGTCTCTATAATAACGCTAATATTCCCGCTCTATAATAACACTAATATTCCTGCCGTCTCTATAATAACACTAATATTCCTGCCGTCTCTATAATAACACTAATATTCCCGCTCTATAATAACACTAATATTCCTGCCGTCTCTATAATAACACTAATATTCCCGCTCTATAATAACACTAATATTCCTGCCGTCTCTATAATAACACTAATATTCCTGCTCTATAATAACACTAATATTCCCGCTCTATAATAACACTAATATTCCTGCCGTCTCTATAATAACACTAATATTCCTGCCGTCTCTATAATAACACTAATATTCCTGCCGTCTCTATAATAACGCTAATATTCCCGCTCTATAATAACGCTAATATTCCTGCCGTCTCTATAATAACACTAAAATTCCTGCCGTCTCTATAATAACACTAATATTCCCGCTCTATAATAACACTAATCAAATGAGAATATTCACTCGTTCTTCACTGAATAACTTTTGTATTATAACTATATTTGTAATGTATATTTTATTTATAAACTGCATTGTTATTTTATATTTGATTAGTTTGTGAACCTGAATACCTGAAAATCTTAAAACAATATTTCAATTGTATCTTTCTTCAGTTGTATCTAATTGTTGCGATTGCTAATTTTTTATTTGTTCTTTTTTAATTACTGCGTGTTTACTTGTCTTTAATAAAGCTTGAAATTTATATTAGTTAGGCTAGTTGTTTTTCTATGGAATTTTTAAATAAGTTCCTTGTGTAAGTGTTCTTTAGCCTGTTCATTTCGGTTCAGGATATTCAGCCACAATTAAATGTTTTAAAAGACTAAATTTGAATGATATCTAAAGTTTTTTTTTGTTTTTTTTTACCTTAAATGGAATTGAAATTAGGAATCGGAATCATTAAAATACAAACGATACACAACCCTAGATACAACCGTCTATTTTTTCAGTTTTTCTACAGTCTCCAAACTGAGAAAACACAAGCTGACATTCACTCAGTCGGTGTAACACAAGCTGACATTCACAAGCTGATATTCGCTCAGTCGGTGTAACACAAGCTGACGTTCACTCGGTCGGTGTAACACAAGCTGACGTTCACTCGGTCGGTGTAACACAAGCTGACGTTCACTCGGTCGGTGTAACACAAGCTGACATTCACTCAGTCGATGTAACACAAGCTGACGGTGTAACACAAGCTGACATTCACTCGGTCGGTGTAACACAAACTGACATTCACTCGGTCGGTGTAACACAAGCTGACGTTCACTCAGTCGGTGTAACACAAGCTGACATTCACTCAGTCGGTGTAACACAAACTGACATTCACTCGGTCGGTGTAACACAAGCTGATATTCACTCGGTCGGTGTAACACAAGCTGACGTTCACTCGGTCGGTGTAACACAAACTGACATTCACTCAGTCGGTGTAACACAAACTGACATTCACTCAGTCGGTGTAACACAAGCTGACATTCACTCAGTCGGTGTAACACAAACTGACATTCACTCGGTCGGTGTAACACAAGCTGATATTCACTCGGTCGGTGTAACACAAGCTGACGTTCACTCGGTCGGTGTAACACAAACTGACATTCACTCAGTCGGTGTAACACAAACTGACATTCACTCGGTCGGTGTAACACAAGCTGACGTTCACTCGGTCGGTGTAACACAAACTGACATTCACTCGGTCGGTGTAACACAAACTGACATTCACTCAGTTGTTGTAACACAAACTGACATTCACTCGGTCGGTGTAACACAAACTGACATTCACTCAGTCGGTGTAACACAAGCTGACATTCACTCAGTCGGTGTAACACAAACTGACATTCACTCGGTCGGTGTAACACAAACTGACATTCACTCGGTCGGTGTAACACAAACTGACATTCACTCAGTCGGTGTAACACAAGCTGACATTCACTCAGTCGGTGTAACACAAACTGACATTCACTCAGTCGGTGTAACACAAACTGACATTCACTCGGTCGGTGTAACACAAGCTGACGTTCACTCGGTCGGTGTAACACAAACTGACGTTCACTCGGTCGGTGTAACACAAGCTGAGGTTCACTCGGTCGGTGTAACACAAACTGCCATTCACTCGGTCGGTGTAACACAAGCTGACGTTCACTCGGTCGGTGTAACACAAACTGGGTGTAACACAAACTGCCATTCACTCGGTCGGTGTAACACAAACTGGGTGTAACACAAACTGCCATTCACTCGGTCGGTGTAACACAAACTGACGTTCACTCGGTCGGTGTAACACGAGCTGACGTTCACTCGGTCGGTGTAGCACAAACTGACGTTCACTCGGTCGGTGTAACACAAGCTGAGGTTCACTCGGTCGGTGTAACACAAACTGACGTTCACTCGGTCGGTGTAGCACAAACTGACGTTCACTCGGTCGGTGTAACACAAGCTGACGTTCACTCGGTCGGTGTAACACAAGCTGAGGTTCACTCGGTCGGTGTAACAAGCTGACGTTCACTCGGTCGGTGTAACACAAGCTGACGTTCACTCGGTCGGTGTAACACAAGCTGACGTTCACTCGGTCGGTGTAACAAAAACTGACGTTCACTCGGTCGGTGTAACACAAACTGACGTTCACTCGGTCGGTGTAACACAAGCTGACATTCACTCGGTCGGTGTAACACAAGCTG
>CM040801.1:2017500-2050000 GCA_022829025.1 Squalius cephalus
ATAATGGCTCAAACATCTCTCTCTCTCTCTCCAGACCATCATTAACTTATGAAACGAGACACATTAACATAATATTACGTAATACGCACATTTCTATGGATGGATACGCTGAAAAATGATGAATAATCATTGAAAATATAGCTATGAATGTAAAATGATTTTTTGCAGTACTGTAATGAGAATCTAGGGGTTTAAATGTGCTGAATTAGCATGAAAATAATATCAGAAATGCACATTTTAAGCAATTAAATCAAATCAATCAAAATAAAATAAAATAAAATAAAATAAAATAAAATAAAATAAAATAAAATAAAATAAAATAAAATAAAATAATAACATTTTGAAAGAGTCTCTTCTGTTCATCAAGGCTCCATTTTTATGATTAAAAATACAGTAAAAATTGTGATAAAATATTCCAATGTAAAATATCTGTTTTCTATGTGAATATATAGTAAAGTGTAATTTATTCCTGTGATCAAAGCTGTATTTTCAGCATCATTACTCCAGTCTTCAGTGTCACATGATCCTTCACAAATCATTATCATATTCTGATTTTTATCTGAAAATATACTTGACAAGTTCCATGAGATTCACTGGTGAAGGTTACCATGATAATACTATACCATGAGAATCTGGGGTTTAAATGTGCTGAATTATCATGAAAATAATATCAGAAATGCTAATTTTTAGCAATTAAAATGGTATTACCATACGTGACCCTGGACCACAAAACCAGTCTCGAGTCGCACGGGTATATCTGTGGCAATAGCCAACAATACACTGTATGGGTCAAAATAATTGCTTTTTATTTTATGCCAAAAATCATTGGGATATTAAGTAAAGATCATGTTCCATGAAGATATTTAGAAAATTTCCTACTGTAAATATATAAAACATGTATTTTTGTGAGTGAATGCAGCACAATCGCCAACATAAATGAACAACTTTAAAGGAGATTTACTCAATGTTTTGATTTTTTTGCACCCTCAGATTCCAGATTTACAATAGTTGTATCTCAGCCAAATATTGTCCTATCCTAACAAACCACACATCAATGGGAAGTTTATTTATTCTGCTTTCAGATGATGTATAAATCTCAATAAAAAAATGACCCATGTGACTGGTTTTGTGGTCCAGGGTCACATGTTCCCCTGCATGTGTCGAGCTGTACCTGAGAAAGCGTTGCTGTAGTATCTCGAGAGCGTCTGCATGATGTCTTTGGAGTGTTGTGTCCAGGGCGCGATCTTACGGTACGTCTTGACCCGGTGAACCAGCTGAGATCCTCCGTACTGTAAAGACAGTGTGTCTCCGTGGTCCTCGTACAGCTCCTCGAATAACCTGCACACACACCATAAACATCATCAATATGATGTCAACACCTGGCTGACTAATGTGATCAGGATTTGAAATTAAAGGGCAGGTATAATGCCCTTTTCACAAGATCTAAAATAAGTCTCTGATGTCCCCAGAGTGTGTGTGTGAAGTTTTAGCTCAAAATACCGCACAGATATTTTTATATAGCATGTTAAAATTGTCACTTTTTGAGGGTGAGCAAAAACACGTTTTTGTGTCTGTCCCTTTAAATACAAATGAGCTGCTGCTCCCGGCACAGGGGGCGGAGCTTCAACAGCTCGTGTCCTTTTACCTCACACACACACATGCACTGAAAATTTCTAAAACCTTTAGCCTTTTATGTTCAAACTGGACAAAGATGGAGAGACTCGAGAAGAAGTGACAACATGTAGAAGCAACAGGACATTTCTGAATGGTTAGTTGATGAATTTATGAAGCTTATGTGTAGTTATCTAGTCATTGATTAGCATATTTCTTATGATAATCTATAAATCGTGTTCAGGGGGCGGGGTTTATGTAAATTCTAGGGTTGGTGATGTCACTGACCCGGGAGGAATGTGGTGTAGTCTCTACCAGCCGTTTGTTGTAGTCCTTAAAAAGCGATTTCTTTAAAAGCAAATATCTCCCTTTGCTTTGAACTTTGAGCGTTGTAACTTTG
The DNA here is from genome assembly GCA_022829025.1 of Squalius cephalus. Classification (NCBI taxonomy): domain Eukaryota; kingdom Metazoa; phylum Chordata; class Actinopteri; order Cypriniformes; family Leuciscidae; genus Squalius; species Squalius cephalus. The sequence goes on from CM040801.1 coordinate 2,019,512, forward strand.
CAGATGTTGTTTATGCTCAAACAGCAACATTACACACTAACTAAAGTTAGAAAAGTCAAATCATAATCAACCAGCCCTTTAACACACGCCAAATGTGGTGATAATCAACTGTGGCGGGAAACGCTGTCAAATCACGAGCCAATTTGGCGAGTTACTTCTGTTTACTCACTTTGCTGGGGAAGTTCGTGTCGTCAAATCTGCACAGATTCAGTGCAAATACTCGTGAGTCATCAAGATATATTAAATACAGCGTATTGCACAGAATCTGCTCATATCTGGCTTACTTGAACACACACGTCACTACACAACAAATAACAACACGCTTGTTCATTTGCATTGAAGCAACAGCGAAGATTAAAACACATTTGGTGAACAGAAAAGCACTTGGTTTTTCAACATCATTTTTTTTATGTTCTTTGTCCCGTATTGATCTGTCCACCTAAAACACATTTCTGGTGAAAAGGATGAAAGAGGGAGGAGATGCTCGATTATATATACATATATATATATACATATATATATATATACACACACACATAAACTGCGTTAATCTGGTTTATTTCTTTTTTTTTTTCTGATCTGAATGGCCGGCAACTTAAAAATTTAGTAGCCAAATTGGCCGGTGTAAATTTTAGTTAAAGTTAAGTTCAAACCCTGAGTGTGATGTAGGAGTGCACGGGTACCTGACGCAGTCGGTGTCGAACTGAAGCTTGGGTTTGTCGATCATCCCGAGAGCGTAGAGCTGGTACGCCAGAGCACATTTACCCACCATGAACTGGGCCGTGTTAGTGCGATCCAGACAGTCCACACAGTTCGTCCTCAAAACACCGGTCTGTCAAAAATAACAGTTTTCAGCACTGATAATAATCATAAATGTTTCTTGATCATCACATCCTCATATTAGAGTGATTTCTGAACGACATTGTGACACTGAAGACTGGAGTAATGATGCTGAACATTCAGCTTTGATCACAGGAATAAATTACACTTTACTATATATTCACATAGACAACAGCTGATTTGAATTAGAATAATATTTCACTGTTTTACTGTATTTTTGATCAAATAAATGCAGCCTTGATGAGCAGAAGAAACTCTTTCAAAACTTTATAAAATCTTACCAAGGAAAAAGTTTTGAATCATAGTGTAAATATGATCATAACAGACTTAAATCAGGCATATTTACATCTGTTATGTGTGATGTTTTGTTTCTGGCGTTCAGTTTAATGTTCACTAGAAGACAACAGGCTCAACCAATCACGTGAGTTTGGGGCGGGGCTCTGTTTGACTGACCAGTGACTGACCGGAGAGGGGTGTGTTCAGAAGAACTGTCAGAAAACAATCATTCTGCAATTCAAATATCGAGAAAGCTGGAGAAATTGTACACTTTGCATTTCATGTACATTTTAAATGTAATTCAAATGTGATTAAAAATCACAGCCTGTACAAAATGTAGAAACACATTTATGGAAAATAGATTTTTTAAGTAGCCATTAAAGATTAAAAAGGCATTAAATACTATTTTTATTTTCTAAATCAAAACAAGGGGAATATCAAAAAAAAATATCAAAACAAGGGGAAACCCACAATGGAATTTATAAAATCATAAAGAATAACTTGTTGAATTTTTATAATAGTTCCCAAACTACCATGTTTAATGAATCTACACCTAAAAAACAAAGAGTGTATTTAATAACAGAATTGAAATGTGTAAAAGAAAAAGAAAAAAGGCAGAAGTGAATCTTTTCAACACCTAGTAAACAAAGGCAGATATCTCTTAAAAAAAAGTTTTAAAGGTGTTTTTAAATAAGTTTTTATATCTCGCAATACTAAAGTCCCGCTGTAGTCAATAAGTGTATCGCTCGAAGCTCATCTTTAAATCACAAAAATCACAAATTTAAAGTTTTTTCATTGAAAATTTCTCCATGTCTTAAAATATCTTGAATGTAACTCGACACCCTTGCCTCATTTAGTATGCGCGGTTCTATGAATATGCAAATGAGCCCCGCCTCCACTCACTCACTCAGCTCAGAGATCCACTGGTTGACGATCACACGTTGATCTGATTGGTTACAAGGTAGTTTGTGACGTCAGAAACACCAGCGATTTCAAAGCGTGTTTTTGAGACTGTCTTTGGTTCACTGCAGTTTTAAGGAGGAAATACTCAGCAATGCTGTCGACTTATGAACTTACACATGGTTTGTCTTAAAGCAGATTAAAAATAGATATATAAACTACATTAAAAGCTGTATTTTCACCACAGGGGGACTTTATATTGTTAAAATATCGTCTCGTCTTGTTCTCATGATACCAATATCGTGTATCGTCTCGTCTCGTGAGCTAAGTGTGTCATCACACCCCTAATAAAGACCAGTGCAAACAATGATACAAATAATTTTATAAAGCAATGAATCTTTGACAACCACCACTTTTAATGCCTCTACATCTAAACAACAAGATAAAACCAGGCAAAGTGAGACTGGTGTTTTAATATGCCAGTCAAATGAGCACTTTGTTTCTGAACGGACCCGACTGAGAGCCGATATGGAGCAGTTTTGATGCCGAGAGTGGGAACTTTGGACTGGAGATTGTGTTGACAAACCTGTAATCTTCCGTTCGGTGTGACTTTCCCTCCCAGATCTCCCCACCTGAACAACAAAAGACAGTTTGATGAGAGCCTGGCCTTGTCCACACTAGTCAAGTCATCTTCATTTATACAGCGCTTTTAAAGGGTTAGTTCACCCAAAAATGAAAATTCTGTCAGTAATCACTCTCATGTTGTTCCAACCCCGTAAGACCTTCGTTCATCTTCGGAACACAAATTAAGATATTTTTGATGAAATCTGAGAGTTGTCTCACTCCTCCATAGGCTTCTAAGTGATTGAAACTTTCTGGCCCAGAAAATGTATTAAAGAGATCGTTAATATAGTCCAAGTGACTCCAGTGGCTCAATCTTAAGTTTATAAAGTGACGAGAATACTTTTTGTGCGCAAAACAAACAAAAATAACGACTTTATTCCACTTTTCATTTCCTTCTCTCTGGGCCTCGGGTCTTTTCACGTAGTGTTTAAGCGTAGCGCGTCTGTGTTGTACGTCACCACGTAGGCTCACTATTGGCCGATGCTGGTCATGTGTGATACGTGGTGACGTACAACACAGACGCAACTCTCAGATTTCATCAAAAATATCTTAATTTGTGTTCCGAAGATGAACGAAGGTCTTACGGGGTTGGAACAACATGAGGGTGAGTAATTACTGACAGAATTTTCATTTTTGGGTGAACTAACCCTTTAACAATATAGATTGTTTCAAAGCAGCTTCACAGTGATAATAGGAGATTACAGTAAAGGATAATATACTGCGAAATACAGTTTCTGTCGTGTTTTATTTGGCATTTTGTAAAATCCCATTGATTTCTGTTGGAGGACTCATTGCTCGTTGATATTACTGTGCTAACGCTTCAGACTCAAATATCGAGCGGAAGTTTATACGTGGTTGTGAGGTATCTGAAAAAAATAGTTCCACTATAGCAAATAACACGGATTGAAATCATACATTGCGCCGATATATTTGTTTTTAATCATCAACGAACACCACTAACCACTCGGTGAGTTGCACAGTTTTGAAAACGAACGTTAAGGGTTGTTTAAGGACATGTTTGTGCATGCCCATAGACAGCCAGAGTCGAGACAGGACCCATCGTCAACATTTCTGTGTCCACCGCTCTAGTTCATCCAAAACAAACCAGAAAAGAGACTCAAAGTGCTAAATACCGGAATTATCCTTTAACAGAGATTGTTTAGGCTTTACAGCAGCTCTAGAATAAAGTTATTGTCCAGATAAAGTTAGTCCACACTCATACGTTTTCATTGAAAACATCTTTTTCTCTCTGTTTTGTCTTCCGTTCACACTGAGACTGCGTTTTTATTAATGAAAATGAAGCTTTTTGAAAACACTCTCCAAAGAGGATAAATTTGTAAATGCTGTTCTCGTGTTGAAGTGTGGACTGAGAAGCCGGAGGCATTTAAAAATGATGACGTAAGTTTAGTCACGTGACGCATATTGTACCAATAGATATTCATGTTTATAGCAGTATTGTGCCTGTTATGAGTTATTCACTTTCACACAGTTGCTAAAATATGTTTCTTTTCACACTCTTCATATCACAGTCCTGCAAAGATGACAGAATTTACTCACATTTGCTGTCCTGCGGTGAAACTTGAGCAGTTTTAGCATTTTAGACCAAACATATAAAAGTGAGTGAGAGTGACCTGGACGATCAGTGAATGAGGAGATATTTTGGTAAACAAAATGATCCTGTCAGAAGAATTGTGCGATAACTATTTATTTATTTTTCCGCCTGTATCATCTCAGTGAGCTTTTATATATATGAATAAAGGTGAATTTATTGTTTTCAGGCGTTTTCCCAAAGTTTCTCATCCGCACTGAAACGCCTGAAAACGCTAGTGTGGACGGAGAGTGTTTTTAAACGAAAACGCCGTTTTCAAATGTATCCGGATTAATGCAGACGAAGCCTCTGTTGATGCAAACGGCTCCATCAGACATCAGGACATACGCTCATGTTGCAGCTCAGGACATACGCTCATGTTGCAGCTCAGGACATACGCTCATGTTGCAGCTCAGGACATACGCTCATGTTGCAGCTCAGGACATACGCTCATGTTGCTACGGTTATGACAGTGAATCAGTGCTTCATCACGTGGACCATCAGAGGATCTACAGCAACAAGTGCTGGAAAACAACACAAGTGCTGCATTTACTTCAGCTGTGACTCAGACGGGAGGTCGCAACCTTTCTGAGCTCTTATCTGAGGACAGAAATAGAGTATTGAAGCACTGTACACACATTCATGTGGAGATCATCTGGATTCATACGGTTTCCCTGGAAGAGGAACATTAGAACAGAAAGCACTGCAGCCCATTGGTCCTCATCTTTTCCAAAAGGCTAGGTTTCAAAAAAAAAAAGTAATTTATTGTGTATAGTGTCTTATTGTTTTATGATTTTTTTAATTTATTTTTTATGATATTGTTCGGCACAATGGTCAACCACCGTTGTTTTGATTGTGCTTTATAAATAAATTGAGATTGAGATGATCCATTATGCCACACCTCGCTCTTTCATTGATCGATTGATTGATTGATTGAGTGTTTTGAGCATCATGGCTTTGCAGAAGCGGATTCTATCTTCATGTGAAATAAAAAAAACATTGATTTCTAGGAGTTTGCAGCTTTTTAGCAGTGAAAAAACTAATGTCACTAATGGAAAACTATTCAAACATTTCTGATAAATCCCTGCGGGAAACACGTGCACAATATTCCCACAGATTTGATGCAAATGATGTGCGAGCAGCAAACGCACTCAGCGGACGTCTGGCAACACTGTGTTTTCTGAGGGCATTTCTATGTGAATTTAAATGAGTCTGACATTCATTATTATATACATAACATTGCACTGCAAAAACATTAGGTTCTTCCTAGTATTTTTGTCTTGTTTTCTAGCACAAATATCTCAACTTTCTTAAATCAGGATATATTTACTTGAGAAGCAATAAGATATTTTTTGTTGTTTCAAGCTTAAACGCTTCATTTTGACCTTTTTTTTTTTTTTTTAGAAAACAAGACTTAATATCATTTCGCTACTCAAGTAAATGTATCTTGATTTAAGAATTCTTGAATATTTGAGTAACACTTTACTTAAAGCTTTTATTTACATAATGCATTATAGAGGTTTTTAACGCATTAATTATGCATTTTATGATCTCGTGAATAATTGTAACCACATTTATAATGTATTATAATTATGGTTGAGTAAAGTTTGAATTTTAACGATTCCGATTCTTATCGATTTCTAATTTCGATTCCAATAAAGTAAAAAAAAAATTAGATATTCACATTCAGTCTTATTGCAAAAAATGAAAGGCTAAAGAACAAGGAACGTTTGCCGTGGTTTAAAAACACCATAGAAAAACAACTAGCCTAACTTATGTACATTTCAAACATTATTAAAGACAAGTGGTGTGGTGTGGCGCAATGGATAAGACACCTGCCTTTGGTGTGAGAGACCCGGGTTCGAATCCACTGTGAGACACCAATGTGTCCCTGAGCAAGACACTTAACCCCTAGTTGCTCCAGAGGCGTGCGACCTCTGACATATATAGCAATTGTAAGTCTTTGGATAAAAGCGTCAGCTAAATGAATAAATGTAAATGTAAATGTAAACACTCAGTAATTAAAAGAAGAAATAAAAAAGAACAAATAAAAAATTCACCAAAAAATTAGATACAACTGAACAAAGATACAATGAAATAAACAGTGTTTTAAGATTTTCAGGTGTTCAGGTTCACAAACTAATCAAATGTAAAATAACTGCAGTTTATTAATAAAATATACATTATAAATGTAGTTACAAAAGTTTTTCAGTGAAGAACGAGTGAATTTTCTCAGTCTTTTGCCATTTGATTAGTGTTATTATAGAGCAGGAATATCAGTGTTATTATAGAGCAGGAATATTAGTGTTATTATAGAGACGGCAGGAATATTAGTGTTATTATAGAGCAGGAATATTAGTGTTATTATAGAGCGGGAATATTAGTGTTATTATAGAGCAGGAATATTAGTGTTATTATAGAGCAGGAATATTAGTGTTATTATAGAGACGGCAGGAATATTAGTGTTATTATTATAGAGCAGGAATATTAGTGTTATTATAGAGACGGCAGGAATATTAGTGTTATTATTATAGAGCAGGAATATTAGTGTTATTATAGAGACGGCAGGAATATTAGTGTTATTATAGAGACGGCAGGAATATTAGTGTTATTATTATAGAGCAGGAATATTAGCGTTATTATAGAGCAGGAATATTAGTGTTATTATTATAGAGCAGGAATATTAGTGTTATTATAGAGCAGGAATATTAGTGTTATTATAGAGACGGCAGGAATATTAGTGTTATTATAGAGCGGGAATATTAGTGTTATTATAGAGACGGCAGGAATATTAGTGTTATTATTATAGAGCAGGAATATTAGTGTTATTATAGAGACGGCAGGAATATTAGTGTTATTATTATAGAGCAGGAATATTAGTGTTATTATAGAGACGGCAGGAATATTAGTGTTATTATAGAGACGGCAGGAATATTAGTGTTATTATTATAGAGCAGGAATATTAGCGTTATTATAGAGCAGGAATATTAGTGTTATTATTATAGAGCAGGAATATTAGTGTTATTATAGAGCAGGAATATTAGTGTTATTATAGAGACGGCAGGAATATTAGTGTTATTATAGAGCGGGAATATTAGTGTTATTATAGAGCGGGAATATTAGTGTTATTATAGAGACGGCAGGAATATTAGTGTTATTATAGAGCGGGAATATTAGTGTTATTATAGAGACGGCAGGAATATTAGTGTTATTATTATAGAGCAGGAATATTAGTGTTATTATAGAGCAGGAATATTAGTGTTATTATAGAGACGGCAGGAATATTAGTGTTATTATAGAGCGGGAATATTAGTGTTATTATAGAGACGGCAGGAATATTAGTGTTATTATTATAGAGCAGGAATATTAGTGTTATTATAGAGCAGGAATATTAGTGTTATTATAGAGCGGGAATATTAGTGTTATTATTATAGAGCAGGAATATTAGTGTTATTATAGAGCAGGAATATTAGCGTTATTATAGAGCAGGAATATTAGCGTTATTATTAGTGTTATTATAGAGCAGGAATATTAGTGTTATTATAGAGCAGGAATATTAGTGTTATTATAGAGACGGCAGGAATATTAGCGTTATTATAGAGCGGGAATATTAGTGTTATTATTATAGAGCAGGAATATTAGTGTTATTATAGAGCAGGAATATTAGTGTTATTATAGAGCGGGAATATTAGTGTTATTATTATAGAGCAGGAATATTAGTGTTATTATAGAGCAGGAATATTAGCGTTATTATAGAGATGGCGGGAATATTAGCGTTATTATAGAGCGGGAATATTAGTGTTATTATTATAGAGCAGGAATATTAGTGTTATTATAGAGCAGGAATATTAGTGTTATTATAGAGCAGGAATATTAGCGTTATTATAGAGCGGGAATATTAGCGTTATTATAGAGCGGGAATATTAGTGTTATTATTATAGAGCAGGAATATTAGTGTTATTATAGAGCAGGAATATTAGTGTTATTATAGAGCGGGAATATTAGCGTTATTATAGAGCAGGAATATTAGTGTTATTATAGAGCGGGAATATTAGCGTTATTATAGAGCGGGAATATTAGTGTTATTATAGAGACGGCAGGAATATTAGTGTTATTATAGAGCAGGAATATTAGTGTTATTATAGAGACGGCAGGAATATTAGTGTTATTATAGAGCGGGAATATTAGCGTTATTATAGAGCGGGAATATTAGTGTTATTATAGAGACGGCAGGAATATTAGTGTTATTATAGAGCGGGAATATTAGTGTTATTATTATAGAGCAGGAATATTAGCGTTATTATAGAGCAGGAATATTAGCGTTATTATAGAGATGGCGGGAATATTAGCGTTATTATAGAGCGGGAATATTAGCGTTATTATAGAGATGGCGGGAATATTAGCGTTATTATAGAGCGGGAATATTAGCGTTATTATAGAGCAGGAATATTAGCATTATTATAGAGCAGGAATATTAGTGTTATTATAGAGCGGGAATATTAGAGTTATTATAGAGATGGCGGGAATATTAGTGTTATTATAGAGACGGCAGGAATATTAGTGTTATTATAGAGCGAGAATATTAGCGTTATTATAGAGCGGGAATATTAGCGTTATTATAGAGCGGGAATATTAGGGTTATTATAGAGATGGCGGGAATATTAGTGTTATTATAGAGACGGCAGGAATATTAGTGTTATTATAGAGCGAGAATATTAGCGTTATTATAGAGCGGGAATATTAGCGTTATTATAGAGCGGGAATATTAGTGTTATTATAGAGATGGCGGGAATATTAGTGTTATTATAGAGACGGCGGGAATATTAGTGTTATTATAGAGACAGCGGGAATATTAGCGTTATTATAGAGCAGGAATATTAGCGTTATTATAGAGCGGGAATATTAGGGTTATTATAGAGCGGGAATATTAGGGTTATTATAGAGTGGGAATATTAGGGTTATTATAGAGCGGGAATATTAGGGTTATTATAGAGTGGGAATATTAGGGTTATTATAGAGCGGGAATATTAGCGTTATTATAGAGCGGGAATATTAGCGTTATTATAGAGCAGGAATATTAGCGTTATTATAGAGCGGGAATATTAGGGTTATTATAGAGTGGGAATATTAGGGTTATTATAGAGCGGGAATATTAGCGTTATTATAGAGCGGGAATATTAGGGTTATTATAGAGTGGGAATATTAGGGTTATTATAGAGCGGGAATATTAGCGTTATTATAGAGCGGGAATATTAGCGTTATTATAGAGCAGGAATATTAGCGTTATTATAGAGCGGGAATATTAGGGTTATTATAGAGCGGGAATATTAGCGTTATTATAGAGCGGGAATATTAGCGTTATTATAGAGCGGGAATATTAGGGTTATTATAGAGCGGGAATATTAGCGTTATTATAGAGCGGGAATATAGAGAGGGAATATTAGGGTTATTATAGAGCGGGAATATTAGTGTTATTATAGAGCGGGAATATTAGTGTTATTATAGAGCGGGAATATTAGTGTTATTATAGAGCGGGAATATTAGCGTTATTATAGAGCGGGAATATTAGGGTTATTATAGAGCGGGAATATTAGTGTTATTATAGAGCGGGAATATTAGCGTTATTATAGAGCGGGAATATTAGCGTTATTACAGAGCGGGAATATTAGCGTTATTATAGAGCAGGAATATTAGTGTTATTAGCGTTATTATAGAGCGGGAATATTAGCGTTATTATAGAGCAGGAATATTAGGGTTATTATAGAGCGGGAATATTAGCGTTATTATAGAGCGGGAATATTAATGTTATTATAGAGCGGGAATATTAGGGTTATTATAGAGCGGGAATATTAGTGTTATTATAGAGCGGGAATATTAGCGTTATTATAGAGCGGGAATATTAGCGTTATTATAGAGCGGGAATATTAGGGTTATTATAGAGCGGGAATATTAGCGTTATTATAGAGCGGGAATATTAATGTTATTATAGAGCGGGAATATTAGGGTTATTATAGAGCGGGAATATTAGTGTTATTATAGAGCGGGAATATTAGTGTTATTATAGAGCGGGAATATTAGTGTTATTATAGAGCGGGAATATTAGCGTTATTATAGAGCGGGAATATTAGGGTTATTATAGAGCGGGAATATTACTGTTATTATAGAGCGGGAATATTAGTGTTATTATAGAGACAGCAGGAATATTAGCGCTATTATAGAGCGGGAATATTAGTGTTATAGAGCAGGAATATTAGTGTTATTATAGAGCAGGAATATGAATATTAGTGTTATAGAGCAGGAATATTAGGGTTATTATAGAGCAGGAATATTAGCGTTATTATAGAGATGGCGGGAATATTAGCGTTATTATAGAGCGGGAATATTAGCGTTATTATAGAGCGGGAATATTAGCGTTATTATAGAGCGGGAATATTAGCGTTATTATAGAGCGGGAATATTAGTGTTATTATAGAGCGGGAATATTAGTGTTATTATAGAGCGGGAATATTAGCGTTATTATAGAGCGGGAATATTAGTGTTATTATAGCAGGAATATTAGCGTTATTATAGAGCGGGAATATTAGTGTTATTATAGCAGGAATATTAGCGTTATTATAGAGCAGGAATATTAGCGTTATTATAGAGCAGGAATATTAGGCTGCTGTCACTTTAAGAGCGAATGCACAGATCCAATACACTGATACACATGTTCAGCACAGAAAACAGAAAACAGTCTTGTGCTTCAATCATTTAAAGTCACATTAAAATAACTTTTTCTGAGTGCATGTTGTGGATATGTGCGCAGCACTGAAAATGTTTTTCGATTTTCAATTCCCAACCCTAATTATAATCTATTCATTGTTGGACCTTTAGAAAGTATAATACATTAAAACACATGATAACCAGTTTCAGATGCAACACGGGATCTGAAAATATTATCATGTGGTCACAATTATTTATGAAAAGATATGATGCATTGTAATGTACATTATGAAGGCTTTAGTGTTACTGATATTTGTACTAGAGAAGGAAAAAGGGGAAAATCACTCAGGAAGAACATCACGTTTATCATTCATTTATTCCATCTTGCTGAAACAGACTTTGCTTTTGTGGACTAGAATGATTCTCATGTTAAACAAACGTTCACCTTTCGTCAGGGCGTATCGTGTGGCAGTAGAAGTCGGGTCGATTAACGAAGAAGCCCGTCCTCTTCACCACATTCTCCGCGATCATACTGAGACGGTCCAACACGTTACACAGTTTACTGCACAGGAGAGAAGAAACAGAGAGAATAACCCCGAGCGCACGGAGGATGAGGACATTACTTCTGCTACATCATCAAAAGATCCTTACAGAAACTACGGTAACACTTTATTTTACAGCGTCCTTGTTACGTTACATGTACTTACCGTAGTAATAACAGTACATTATGCATAATTACATGCAATTAACCCTCAACCAAACCCTAACCCTATTGTAAGTACATGTAGTTAATTATAATTACTCAGTACATACATATATATATATATATATAAATACACTGTAACAATGACACCTTTAAAATAAAGTGTAACCGAAACTACTTTTCCATCAGATGTTTAGCTGGAGACTGAAAGTAATTCTTCTAATTTTGCGGCTCCATTTGCATTTGGAAGATGATTTTATTTATTTTTACATGTATGAATATATACACTACCACTCAAAAGTATAAGAAAACTGATAGAAATTAATACTTTTATTCAGCAAGGCCGCATTAAATTGACCAAAGGTGTCAGTAAAGACATTTATAATGTTACAAAAGATTGTATTTGAATTAAATGCTGTTCTTTTGAACTTTCTATTCACCGTTGAAGGTTTTACTCAGTAAAAGTCAAGAAAAATTTGCTAGCATGTTTTAACAGGTTGTTAACATGATTTAACATTTTGCTGACATAATTTAACACATTGCTAGCATGTTTTAACACGTTTCTAACATGATTTAACACGTCGCTAGCATGTTTTAACATGTTGATCACATGATTAGCATTTTGCTAGCATGTTGCTAACATGATTCAACACATTGCTAACATGTTTTAACATGTTATTAGCATGATTTAGCACATTGCTAACACATTTTTAAAACGTTGCTAACATGATTAACACATTGCTATCAAGTTGCTAGCATGATTAAACGCACTGATAGCATGTTTAACATGTTTCTAGCATGATGTAACATGTTGTTAACATGATTAGCACATTACTAACGTGTTTTAACGTGTTGCTAACATAATTAACTTGTTACTAAGATGAATAGCATGTTGCAAGCAGGTTTTGCTAACACGTTTGAACATGTTGTTAACTTGAATTAACATGTTGCGAACATGATTTAACATGTTGCTAGCATGTCCTAAGCTAGTTGTTAGGCTTTCCTAGTGATAGATGCACAGAGGATGAAGCTTAAATACTATTAGAGTTCTCGTATTAAAGTTTTGACCCCCTCAATGAAAGTCTATGGGACTTTTCGTAGTTTTGATCGTCCGCTCATCGAAAACCGAATGTCGGATCATTTAGAAAAGACATAGCAACCCGAGTCAGAACAGTCTGAAGGTCCGAGCCAAGTTTGGTGATTGTAGGAGGAGATACATTCATAACAATATTTCATAATTTTTACGGTAACACTTTACAATAAGGTTTCATTTGATAACATTAGTTAATGTACTAGCTAACATGAAGTAACCATGAGCAATACATTTGTTACAGTATTTGTTCATCTTTGTAAATGTTAGTTAATAAAATACAGCTGTTCATGTTACTTAAAAGTGAATTAACCAACGTAAACAAATACAACTTTTCATTTTAATAATGTATTAGCAAATGTTGAAATTAATATTAAAGGTGCAGTGTGTAATTTTTAGCGGCATCTAGTGGTGAGGTTGCGAACTGCACCCAACAGAAGTTACGGTGGCCGACAGGAAGTGATGTCACCAGAGATTAGCCAGCTCAACAATGAGGTTTCTTTACAAAGATAAATTAAGAAATTAGATTTACTTAATTATTCAGTAAAACGATGTTATTGTGAATATTATATTTAATTGTTCATCATTGTGTCAGTGTTTTATTCGCTGACTTTAGCTAGCGTGAAGAACAACAGTGATGAAACGCGTTTGTCCACTCAGGGCTCCTGTAGAAACATGTGGATGTAAGCGGACCCGCGGTGTGTGTAGAGAGAAATGCTCATTATAAGCTAATAAACACATAACGGTTCATTAAATAAGGTCTTTATACACCACTGAAAACAGTGTTATGAATATGATATTGCATTCCTGTCAACAGATCCTCCTAAATATCACACAGTGCACCTTTAAGTAAGATTAATAAATGCTGAATAAGTATCATTCATTATTAGTTCATGTTAACTAATGAATCTTATTGTAAAGTGTTACCATTTTTACTGTATTTCAAATAAATGCAGTCTTGCTGAGCAGAAGAGGCCATCACATCAGTTCCTGAAACACACACACACACTCACGCACCTCTTGGTGTATCGGGCCATGTCCCAGGCGATGTACTCGATGCTGTGCTCCGGCGGGAGGAACTGGTTGAGGTTCGTGACGGCGGGGTAAAGCTCCTCGCTCAGGATCTTCTCATGCTTCCTCTTCTCTCGCTTCTGAATGAATCAAGATCACCAAACCAAGCATTATTACACTGATCACAACACTTCACACTGACTAACTCTGCTCACATCTGGATGACAAACATGCAGTTAAACTGTGGCAAACACAACAGGAGCAAACCTTTGGGAACAACAGACAATTTGCAAATAATCAAGTATTTTTGTATAAAAGTATAAATATAAAGAGTATAAAATACTATTTCAAGTCTTTCTACTTAAGAAAGAATTTCTGTAAGCATGCATTTTCTTAAGTCATTTCGCTGCTCAAGTAAATGTCTCTTGATTTAAGAATTTTTAGATATTTGAGTAACACTTTACTTAAAGCTTTAATATATATAAAATGCATTTTAGAGGTATTTACATTCACATTAATTAAAGTATTTTTGGAGTATAAAATACTATTTCAGTCTTTCAACTTAAAATTCTTATGTTTAAAGGCACAGTGTGCAAGTTTGGACTCTAGATGTCGCTTAAGCCCCTTTCACACAGCACGATGATCCCGGTAAATTGCCGGTAAATTGCCAGAGTGCCTTCTGTGCGAACGCAAACACGACCCGGGATCGATGCCGTGTTGGGGACCTAGTAACATTGCCGTGTTCAGTCCCGGAACGCGCGCTGTGTGAACAAAAGCCGTAATAATGCCGTGTCGTAGTGATGACGCTGAAGCCGGGATCGTTCGCCAGCTGTGAAACGGGACGTAATGCGCTAGTTTATGATCGAATCAGAGAAAAAAAATGCTCAAGCGTGGTTTCCCGAGGGAGAGATCGCAGCTCATAAGCAAACTTAAGACACTGCTGAGACATTACAAGTCACATCGATGTCACATGTCTTTACGGGATTTTTACGGGTTGTGTGTGAACACACTCTCTGATTCCGGAAAATCACTGGCAGTGTGAACGAACCAAAATCAAACAAACCCGGGTCAAATCCTGGGTCACTTATCCGTGTATTTTCCGGAATCTCTGTGTGAAAGGGGCTTTACTCACACACACTACCAGTCAAAAGTTTTCGATCGTTGAGATTTTTTATGTTTTTAAAAAAGTCTCTTCTGCTCACCAAGGCTGCATTTATTTGATTAAAAAACAAACAAACAAAAAACAGTAAAATTGTTAAATATTATTATAGTTTAAAATCATCAGGGGCCGTATTCACAAAGCATCTTATCTTACCACTAGGAGTACTCCTAAATCGCACTAAAATATTTTAGCTAGGAGTTTTCTCTTAAAAGTTATTCACAACATCTTTCAGACCTACTCTTAGTAAAGAAAAAGGACAACTCCTAAACTAAGAGTGAGTCTTCGTTGCTATGGATGACGTCATTAATCGTGCACGAGCTTGACTGAAGTGACCACCTTGATTGGCTGATGATTGTAACGCGGGGATGACTCCAAACACCTCCCCTACGATGATGAGTGACAGGTGACAGGTCTGAGAATGCGTGCGCTACACAAGTAGTGCGAAGGACGGAAGATGATGAATAACTGAATAAATAGCCTAAATGAATAAAGAGTAAGGCAAAACAAATAGCCTAGTAGCCTAATGAAACATATGGATTGATGCAATATCTTTGCAACATTATTGAATTAATCTGTCACTATATGCCTCTGCCTACATTTGCAAAGAGAAGAACATTTTAATTTGATTCACAATGAAACGTTACAATTAGTTTACATGCAATGAGTAGGCTAGTTTCGGTTGTTGTTGGTGGCGTTATTGCATTATGCCTACAATGCAGAATTGTTCCCTCGCGATTGGAAGCTCCTGTAGCGCCGCATACGCATTTCAAAACATCGCGACGTGAAACGCCACAAAAAGCGGTTTGTGAAGGTCTTAGTGAGTTAGGAGTCCTCTCGACTTCTTTTAAGCTGTCCCAGGCTTAGGTGCTACTTTTAGGGCTAAAATGCTTCGTGAATTACTCTTAGTGAAAAAAATTAGGAGTCCTAAAGTTACGAGTGACACGCCCATTATTTTTAGGAGTTGCTCCTAAATTCGCCAGTTAGGATCTACTTTTAGCCTTAAAATTCTTTGTGAATACGGCCCCTGTTGTCTATGTGAATATATGGGCCATTCTACAGAATTGGTGCAAACTGCTGTCCCTCATCCAAAAAACACATTTGAAAAGCATTTAATTATTAAAATCTTAGATGTTTACTAAGATCCTTCAATTATCTATTGAAACCCACAATAATATTTAAGATATCAGTAAGCTTTATATATATAAAATCATAATTTATGGGCTACTTTCAATTAGGAGGTGGCTGTCCCAAACCCTAACCCCTAAATTTCAACTTGTGAAAATGATATTGAATAATTTTTTGCAAATTTTTCCATTCTTGTTTTAAAAAAAATATTTTTGTTTTTTTTAAAAAAATGAAGTTAAAAAAAATATTTATTTTATATTTTATTTTTAAATCATGAAACTTTATCTAAAAAAACATGTCCCGCATTTTCATGTCACTACCAAAACAGTGAATGTTGTAGTCCATTGGCTGAGACTGATTTTAACCACACTCCTACATTTTTGATCAGGAAATATTCCTGTGTCCCTCTCTCTCATGTGCTATATGGTGAGTAGATTGATCCCATCATTTTGAGGTAAATGTGTTCTAAAGTCTAAAAATCTGTGTGTAACTTTAAGGAATGTCACTACCAAACTCATTTTTTCTGCTATTGAGTATTTTTTTTGGGATGTTATTCCATAAAATTTAGTTGTTATATGTGTTCAACTGTTCTGACCAGTGATGGCTAACCATGTGCTGATTAGCATCTTCGAGCTAGGCTCAAAAGTTATCTAAAATTGTCACTACCAAAACAGTCACAACCGAAACATTTTCTTGAAGTTTCGGTTGTGACATTGTTTTGGTAGTGACAAAAGGGAACACATAATCCTTTATTTGGAGGAATAAACTACATTTTAGTACAGTTATGCAAATAATTACTACTGTAGTATGTTTTAGTAGTGTTTTAGTATGCAATATTCTGTTAAAATTCTGTAATGTGATGAGGTTACAATTACTTAAGGTTGCAGTCCATGATACTAGCTTAGGTGTAAGGTTGTTGTCAGTAATGTTAATTTCTATGATTAACTTGGCAAGGAGAATGACATAAAACACCAACATGCCTAAAAAAAATAGAAAAACTACAACAGAGAGACAGAGAGAATACAAACAAAGGTTGAGGGAAGACCCAGTGAAGTACGAGGAATACTTAAGGAAAGAAAATGAAAGAAATAAGAAACGAAGGGAAGAAGGAAAGTTGAAGAGTATCAGTGAATTATCTGACAGGGAGCAAAGACATGTCAGAAAAGCATGGAGGAAAAGACAGAAAAGACACAGGATGATGGTGAAAAGACAAAAAGAGATGGAGACATTTTGCAGGGCTTCCACACCACCTAGCACTTCCAGTGAGGGTGATCAGACACCAGTACACACACACACACACACACACACACACACACACACACACAGTTCAGTGGTTCTGGAGATTTATCTGAATGAGGAAAATTATTCTGAAATTAATGTATTATGTAAACACACACACACACACACACACACACACACACACACAGAGTTCAGTGGTTCTGGAGATTTATCTGAATGACTCATAAACAAAATGTTGAAAATGTGAAAATAAAACAAAGTGGTTCTGAGTCTACATTGTAAGTTGTTGTTTTTTTAGGAAGAAAAATCTATGAGCATACCTCTTCTCACTTGCACCTCAAGACCAAAGTATAGAATAGCTCGAGGTGTTCTTATAAGATATTTACTGTCAGATGTGTGTCTGCTATATGTACTGACTGCATATGTGCATCATAGTTATTTATTTATATTAACATAAAATGTGGACAGTCTGATTCAGCCATGGCAAACTAATTATTGTGGTCACTACCAAAACATTACTGTCACTACCAAAAATGTGCAGTCACTACCGTAACATGGGATGTTTTGTCAAAAATAAAGTATATTGAATTATCAACTAAGATGTTATGATAGTGTTTGGTTCAATGCATATTAATACTAATGAATCCTTAACTTTGAAATCAGTACGATAAACTTTATGCCTTCTACAAAGAAAGATTGGGTTCAAAATACAACAAATCTCATAAATCACACTTAAAATATTATTAAAATTATAATCTTTATTGATTTAACCAGTAAAAATATTTTTTAAAAATAGAAAAAATATATATTTATAAGGTAGATGTAAACAAAATCTTAATAGGTCATTATAAGCCTTCTTAATAAATTATTTAATATTGTGTTTCGGTAGTGACAAATTTGGGGAGAAGGAAAATATTCCAGCATTTTCTGAAAATACAATATGAGAATTAACTGCACAATTACTAGAAAAGCATACCTTGGATATTATACAATTTGCATACATGCAAAATTTGTGGGAAAAAACAAAAAAATTTCAAGATGTTTCCAACTCTGACTTTGCACCAATTCTGTAGAATGGCCCATATAGTAAAGTGTAATTTATTCCTGTGATCAAAGCTGAATTTTCAGCATCATTACTCCAGTCTTCAGTGTCACATGATCCTTCAGAAATCACTCTAATATGATGATTTGATGCTCGAGAAACATTTATGATTATTATTAATGAAAACAGTTATTTACAGGATTCTTTGATGAATAGAAAGTACAAAAGAACAGCATTTAGACTGGCAGTGAATGAGTGTGGCATCATGGGAGTTTCGTCTCCTCGGGCAGAAATCATGTTCATGGATGAGCAAATGCACAAGTTTTACTGTTACATTAAAAATACAAATATCAAAATTTGTTTTCATAATATATTATATATATAAATAAATTGAACAAATATGTTAAATATATTTTAATTTAAATAACAGATTAACAGAATTAACCCTATAAATCCTACTGTATAATATTTTACATGAATTTAAGGTCTGATTGATAGTTTAGACTTTTATCAAGTAAAAGTCTTTTAGTATAATTGTACAAACCTCCTCCTTCAGCTCGTTTTGGATTTATATCCAGTAAACGTGAGAATAACTTTGATATTGTTAGTAATATTTAATCCGCACTGAAGCAGCTTTACTTGATTATCAGACATCATTTATTAGAAAAATCATGCGTATCAAATATAATCATCAGGCTTTTGAGGAAGGTTTATCTATCTCTCGATCATCATTGCATTAGTTTTGATCATAAAACTAAGCATTTAAATATCATCTTACTAAGACGTATTATTGACATTTACATGATTTTATGTCAGTATCTGCTAAACTGTTATAAAGATCTCACTGATTTACATCACAATCATCAGAATTTCATCTTACAGTTTGTGCATATCAATATTTGCATATTTCTCGCTATATCACACACTATATGAGTCATATATATACTGTGATAATACGAGAGTGTGTTTTGGAGAACATCAGCGATGAGCAGCGGAGCACATGATGTGGATGCAGACTCAAACACACCGTCCTTCTGCTCCTCTATCGGGAACAATGACTAATCCAACATGAAGACGAGTACAACACACACGGCAGAAACACACACACACACACACACACTCAATCCTTGGGCCACTTTTGCACGTGCTGTTAAACGACTCCAGAGTTCTTGGAAATCATTCTGCGTTTGTCCGATTCCTCCTGCGGCCCACAATGCCGTCTGCCTCCCACATCATCATCATCATCACAGCGCTGACACACACTCTCTACTGGAGGCCAGCGGAAAACACACACACACAAGCACACACACACACACACACACACACACACAGAGACAGTTTGAGCTGGAGTTCAATACACTCACAAGCACACACACACACACACACACACACACACAGTTTGAGCTGGAGCTCAATGCAAACACACAAACACACACACACACACAAGCACACACGGCAGAAACACACACACACACACACAGTTTGAGCTGGAGCTCAATGCAAACACACACACACACACAAGCACACACGGCAGAAACACACACACACACAGACAGTTTGAGCTGGAGCTCAATACACTCACAAGCACACACACACACACACACACACACAGTTTGAGCTGGAGCTCAATGCAAACACACACACACACACAAGCACACACGGCAGAAACACACACACACACAGACAGTTTGAGCTGGAGCTCAATACACTCACAAGCACAAACACACACACACACACACAAACACACGCACACACGGCAGAAACACACACACACACACACACACACACACACACACACACACAGTTTGAGCTGGAGCTCAATGCAAACACGCAAACACACAAACACACACACACAGACAGTTTGAGCTGCAGCTCAATGCACTCACAAGCACACACACACACACACACACACACACACACACACACACACACACACACACAAGCACACATACATACACACAGTTTGAGCTGGAACTCAATGCAAACACACACACACACACACACACACACACAGACAGTTTGAGCTGCAGCTCAATGCACTCACAAGCACGCACACACACACACACACACACACACAGACAGTTTGAGCTGGAGCTCAATGCAAACACGCAAACACACACACACACAGACAGTTTGAGCTGCAGCTCAATGCACTCACAAGCACACACACACACACACACACGTGTGACGACCACATGTTCCCGCACACTAAACGAGCGTGTGGAGTTAATTAGACAGCATTCTTAGCATGTAATTCGCCTCATTTGGGTCATTAAGGATCTTTTGTCACATGCTTTTATCCAGACGGAGACACACACTCTGAACACACATGCACATGTGTTTCAAACCCGTCAGGCACAACTGTGTGTTAAACTCTTGAACACATGGCCTTCACACGGACATCACGTGTGTGTGGATCAACCTGGGCCGAGGAGATCTGGGTCTTTGTTCCTGAAAGCCAACGTGAGCCAGACGGGACATTTACACACACACACACACATCAGACTGTGTTGGTTAGCAGGAGTGTGTGCGTGTGCATTTGTTCATGTGTGTGTGTGTGCGGTCAGTGGTGTTTTTATAGAAGTGCATTAGATAAAAGCTTGAGGTCAGTAAGATTTGAGGAAGAGAGGATGCATCACACTGACCAAACGTGTCAGTAAAGACATCTATAATCTTATACAAGATTTTATTTTTAAAATAAATGAACAATAAAATGCATCACGGTTTCCACATAAATATGACTGTTTTCAACACTGATAATCATAAATGTTTCTTGATCATCAACTCCTCATATTAGAGTGATTTCTGAAGGATCATGTGACACTGAAGACTGGAGTAATGATGCTGAACATTCAGCTTTGATCACAGGAATAAATTACACTTTACTGTATATTCACATAGAAAACAGCTGATTTACATTATAATAATATTTCACAATTTTTACTGTATTTTTGATCAAATAAATGCAGCCTTGATGAGCAGAAGAGACTCATATTGCAAAAAAAAACTGTAAACAAACAAACAAACAGGCTTAATTTTCTTTATGCAAAGTATTAAGTCAGAAGGCATTGCTATATCAGCTTCTAAAGAATATTTAGTGGAAGATCATAATCAAACATTCGGCAATTCTGCACAACGAATGTCTATAAAAGATCCTTCAGCTGTACGTGTGAGAAGAACTGTTAACGTCCTGGGTCTTAAAGATAAACATTATTTTAAAGTGTGTCCTGATAAAAGGAAACAGAGCTGGACAAACACGTTTTATAGTCAATATTACAGTGCTGCAATCATAAAAAGGATCATTTCCTTCTGATTTTGGGGTGAAATGTGTCCTGGTGCTTGTAATGTAAATCAGTGAGATATTTATAGCAGATACTTGAATGAAAATTCATATAAATATCAATATCTGCCAATAATACGTCTTAGTAAGATGATATTTAAATGCTTAGTTTTATGATCAAAACATATAATACAAAACAATACAATGATGATTGAGAGATGAAGAAATAAACCTTCCTCAAAAGCCTGATGATCATATTTGATACTCGTGATTTTTCTAATAAATTATGAATACTAACGATATCAAAGTGATTTGTACGTTTACACAGACGCAGTCTCACCTTGACGAGGTTGAGGATGATGATGGGCGATCCGAACCTCTGCAGCATCTGGTCGAAGTGAAGAGCCGCGACATGAGCGTACGGGTCGGCCTGGTCCACTGAGCGAGACAAGAGCAGGTTACAGGTTTTTCACTCTACTAAAGCATAAAAATACCATATTCTGTTTGCATATGAAGAGTTTGCGATAAATAACGCGATAAATCCATTTAGATTAATTTGAGTAAAAATGTGTTTTCTTAACCAAGAAAGTGGCAAGATGAAAACCACTATTTTCTGTTTCAAACTTTCACATAGCATATTTAGGTTATAATAACACAAAAAATTCAAATCCAGATTTTGATTTTCAAAGATTTATTATAAAAACGGATAATTTCCCCCCCAAAATGCAATAAATTCATGACCCTTTTTTTTCTCCAAAATGCAATTAATCCATTGAATCAATGTAAACGTTATTTTTCATATTTGAATAGTTGAAAATACACATAAAAAAGTAAGTTGATCCACATGACAGCCTCTGAACTCGGTCAATACTAATCTTATAAAC
This sequence comes from Squalius cephalus, assembly GCA_022829025.1. Taxonomy (NCBI): domain Eukaryota; kingdom Metazoa; phylum Chordata; class Actinopteri; order Cypriniformes; family Leuciscidae; genus Squalius; species Squalius cephalus. The sequence continues at coordinate 2,041,978 of CM040801.1, forward strand.
AGGCACTTGACTAAAAACACATTCAATCAGCCCTCGCTAGGAAATTCCTCCTGATTTTTGCGGGAACTCAATTTTTTTTAAATGGCGTTTATCGCGTTTTGGAACCGAACTCTTCATATATTGAGGAAACATGCTAAGTTCACACACTCGTTTCTCTGAAAAACTACTACTTCTACTGCCAGTTATTTTACTCTGAAATGTGCGTTTCCAGGCTGGAATGTGTGTTATTATTTTGGTCTGTGATACTGCATGTTGCCAATTTGCAGATTTTCATTGTCCATTGCGCTCGTGTGAGTGTCGAGTCTGAGGAGGCGGGAGAAACAACGATCTCCAATATTTTGAATTTGACTGCAGTACCTATTTCGACCACTAGTTGTCATTCTTACAGACTGCACCTTTAAAGGGTAACTCTCACCAAAATGCAACCTAGTGTCTTTTTGTGAATCTACCCGAAGCAAACTTTCGTTTAAAAGCATAATTAGAATGGAAACGCCACTTTTAAGACTGACCGTATTTTCGTTTTCGGTCAAATTGCCTTGAATGGGATTGCTTGGGGCACGACTATGATAGCATCAAAAATCACTATTTTTAAAACACTAAGAAGGCTCGACACAACATGTAAGTGTGCTGGAAGTGTCACCAGGGGCTCTACACATGAACTCCAGCATTGAGAACATTGTTTGTGTACACAGAGTTTACTAAAAAGAAAGATTTTTGAAAAACTCACTGTATCTGTGTCCGCCGGTGTTTTGACAGTCAGAAATAGCCGATTTGTACACAAACAATGTTCTCAATGCTCGAGTTCATGTCAAATCATTCAAATCAATCATGTCTAACGTTAATTCAATCAACACATTTCATAGAAAATATGGGATTTCTTAAAGCATACTAAAAACGCCATATAAACAACATTAAAAGCTGGATTTTCACCACAGGGGGACTTTAAAACAATCAGTGCAAAATAAATCTACAGAATTATTATTACTGATATTAATATATGGACGCCCATTTCCACCACACAAGATGACATAAAAAGTCAGAATTATGAAAAATTAGGCTACAACTAAGTCATTAATATGAGCTTATGAGATAAAAAGTCATCAACTTTATTTCTGCAGCACTTTATACAATACAGACTGTTTCAAAGCAGCTTCACAGTAATAAACATGAGACTAATCAATTAGGCGACCATCAAATATGAAATAAATTTAATTTCTGCTATAAATCAGCTCTAAAAAGACAAGTGTCATTTTTAATTTGAGTTCCATTAGTGTCGATGTTAAAAAAATAATAATAATAATTATGATTTTTTTTTATTAAGCTATAAAGCAGCTCTATAAAAGACAATAGTGTCACTATTCAGATTAATTCAGCTCAAGTTTTGTTCCCATCTGCAGTCAAATCGAGAATATAACTGAATATAAAAAGTCACATAATTTTGACTTTTTAATCATAATTATGTGGCTTAGTATCTCATAATTTTGAGATTTTATCTCATAATTATGAATTTAGTTCTTATATAAAGTGGGCTTCCATAAGAATATGACCTAAATCACTATGTGGGTCATAAGTCTGCCACAATCCAGTCACAAACCAACAGATTCGAACACAAAACACGTCTAGAAGTAGGTTATGAGAACGAGGTTTACTTGCATACACAAATCTCCCTTTTACAAGAATTCATTAACACCACACAAAGCACATTCAGAATCGGCGTAATCAAATGCTTGTTCACTGAAAAGTCCTTCAAGCAGGGCAGACAAAACTCATGGAAATGGCAGCGTGATGCAAGCTAGCGATGAAAGAGAAAAACCACGACTCATTATTTTGCACAAACAATCAATGAAAGTGGGCCAAGTATCGAGCCTTGCGCAACTCCCTTTCTCCAGTTTTTGTTTAGCAGAAAATCCATGTTGTCTTGGAAGCTCTTTGTGCGAATGGTGTTTTGAGCCAATAACAAACTGACCTACAGTAATTACAGAAAACATTCTTCACAAACACTCATCTTCTGACAGAAGGACATTGAGTCAGGCAAATTGCATAACATATTAGAAAGATGAGAGGATTACGAATCTGGAAATGAAGAAAATCACATATAATTTTTATTAAATAAGAGCTTTGGGTTGTGTTCAAGGGTCATTTTTGATATAATGCACAGGAGAAAACTGGTTGCAGTAAAACAGATTTTAAAGGTGTGGTTGATTATGATTTCACTTTTCTAACTTTAGTTAGTGTGTAATGTTGCTGTTTGAGCATAAACAACATCTGCAAAGTTACAACGCTCAAAGTTCAAAGCAAAGGCAGATATTTGCTTTTAAAGAAATCGCTTTTTAAAGACTACAACAAACGGCTGGTAGAGACTACACCACATTCCTCCAGGGTTAGTGACATCACCAACCCTAGAATTTACATAAACCCCGCCCCCTGAACACGATTTATAGATTATAAAGACAGAATATGCTAATCAATGACTAGAAGATAACTACACATAAGTTTCATAAATCCACCAGCTAACATTCAGAAATGTCCTGTTGCTTCTACATGTTGTCTCTTCTTGAGTCTCTCCATCTTTCTGACTTCGGTTTGAACATAAAAGGCAAAAAGTTTTTCACATTTTCAGTGCATGTGTGTGTGAGGTAAAAGGACAAGAGCTCTTGAAGCTCCGCCCCCTGTGCCGGGAGCAGCAGCTCATTTGCATTTAAAGGGACAGACACAAACCGGTGTGTTTTTGCTCACCCTCAAAAAGTGACAATTTGAACATGCTATATAAAAATATCTGTGGGGTATTTTGAGCTAAAACTTCACACACACACACTCTCTGGGGACATCAGAGATTTATTTTACATCTTGTGAAAAGGGTATTACACCACCCCTTTAAAAAACGAGACCAACATGCTGTTTTAGTCTGGACTGGGGTTATTAGGATTAGTTCAATTTGCCAATAAAGTGAGGAAACACAGTTCAGTCAGAACTGATCGTCTTAAAAGACACTTAATACTTTACTTTAAAATTCAGGGATCGACTAGATGTATTCTAGATTATGACTGAGTATTAGTAGACTGTTAGTAGACTGTTAGTAGACTGTTAGTAGACTGTTAGTAAACTGTCAGAGTATTAGTAGACTGTTAGTAGACTGTCAGAGTATTAGTAGACTGTTAGTAGACTGTAAGTAGACTGTCAGAGTATTAGCAGACTGTCAGTAGACTGTTAGTAGACTGTTAGTAGACTGTCAGAGTATTAGTAGACTGTTAGTAGACTGTTAGTAAACTGTTAGTAGACTGTTAGTAGACTGTCAGAGTATTAGTAAACTGTTAGTAGACTGTTAGTAGACTGTCAGAGTATTAGTAGACTGTCAGAGTATTAGTAGACTGTTAGTAGACTGTTAGTAGACTGTTAGTAGACTGTTAGTAGACTGTTAGTAGACTGTCAGAGTATTAGTAGACTGTTAGTAGACTGTCAGAGTATTAGTAGACTGTTAGTAGACTGTTAGTAGACTGTTAGTAGACTGTCAGAGTATTAGTAGACTGTTAGTAGACTGTTAGTAGACTGTTAGTAGACTGTCAGAGTATTAGTAGACTGTTAGTAGACTGTCAGAGTATTAGTAGACTGTTAGTAGACTGTTAGTAGACTGTTAGTAGACTGTTAGTAGACTGTCAGAGTATTAGTAGACTGTTAGTAGACTGTTAGTAGACTGTCAGAGTATTAGTAGACTGTCAGAGTATTAGTAGACTTAGTAGACTGTTAGTAAACTGTTAGTAGACTGTTAGTAGACTGTCAGAGTATTAGTAGACTGTTAGTAGACTGTCAGAGTATTAGTAGACTGTTAGTAGACTGTTAGTAGACTGTTAGTAGACTGTCAGAGTATTAGTAGACTGTTAGTAGACTGTTAGTAAACTGTTAGTAGACTGTTAGTAGACTGTTAGTAGACAGTCTACTAACAGTTTACTAATACTCTGACAGTCTACTAACAGTCTACTAACAGTCTACTAATACTCTGACAGTCTACTAACAGTCTACTAACAGTCTACTAATACTCTGACAGTCTACTAATACTCTGACAGTCTACTAACAGTCTACTAACAGTCTACTAACAGTCTACTAATACTCTGACAGTCTACTAATACTCTGACAGTCTACTAACAGTCTACTAATACTCTGACAGTCTACTAACAGTCTACTAACAGTCTACTAACAGTCTACTAATACTCTGACAGTCTACTAACAGTCTACTAATACTCTGACAGTCTACTAATACTCTGACAGTCTACTAACAGTCTACTAACAGTCTACTAACAGTCTACTAATACTCTGACAGTCTACTAACAGTCTACTAATACTCTGACAGTCTGCTAATACTCTGACAGTCTACTAACAGTCTACTAACAGTTTACTAATACTCTGACAGTTAGTAGACTGTCAGAGTATTAGCAGACTGTCAGAGTATTAGTAGACTGTTAGTAGACTGTCAGAGTATTAGTAGACTGTTAGTAGACTGTTAGTAGACTGTTAGTAGACTGTCAGAGTATTAGTAGACTGTTAGTAGACTGTCAGAGTATTAGTAGACTGTTAGTAAACTGTTAGTAGACTGTCAGAGTATTAGTAGACTGTCAGAGTATTAGTAGACTGTTAGTAGACTGTTAGTAAACTGTTAGTAGACTGTTAGTAGACTGTTAGTAGACTGTTAGTAGACTGTTAGTAGACTGTCAGAGTATTAGTAGACTGTTAGTAGACTGTCAGAGTATTAGTAGACTGTTAGTAGACTGTTAGTAGACTGTCAGAGTATTAGTAGACTGTTAGTAGACTGTTAGTAAACTGTTAGTAGACTGTTAGTAGACTGTCAGAGTATTAGTAGACTGTCAGAGTATTAGTAGACTGTTAGTAGACTGTTAGTAAACTGTTAGTAGACTGTTAGTAGACTGTCAGAGTATTAGTAGACTGTTAGTAGACTGTTAGTAGACTGTCAGAGTATTAGTAGACTGTCAGAGTATTAGTAAACTGTTAGTAGACTGTTAGTAGACTGTCAGAGTATTAGTAGACTGTTAGTAGACTGTCAGAGTATTAGTAGACTGTTAGTAGACTGTTAGTAGACTGTCAGAGTATTAGTAGACTGTTAGTAGACTGTTAGTAAACTGTTAGTAGACTGTTAGTAGACTGTCAGAGTATTAGTAGACTGTCAGAGTATTAGTAGACTGTCAGAGTATTAGTAGACTGTCAGAGTATTAGTAGACTGTTAGTAGACTGTTAGTAGACTGTCAGAGTATTAGACTGTTAGTAGACTGTTAGTAAACTGTTAGTAGACTGTTAGTAGACTGTCAGAGTATTAGTAGACTGTTAGTAGACTGTTAGTAGACTGTCAGAGTATTAGTAGACTGTTAGTAGACTGTTAGTAAACTGTTAGTAGACTGTTAGTAGACTGTCAGAGTATTAGTAGACTGTTAGTAGACTGTTAGTAGACTGTCAGAGTATTAGTAGACTGTTAGTAGACTGTTAGTAAACTGTTAGTAGACTGTTAGTAGACAGTCAGAGTATTAGTAGACTGTTAGTAGACTGTCAGAGTATTAGTAGACTGTTAGTAGACTGTTAGTAGACTGTCAGAGTATTAGTAGACTGTTAGTAGACTGTCAGAGTATTAGTAGACTGTTAGTAGACTGTTAGTAAACTGTTAGTAGACTGTTAGTAGACTGTCAGAGTATTAGTAGACTGTTAGTAGACTGTTAGTAGACTGTCAGAGTATTAGTAGACTGTTAGTAGACTGTTAGTAAACTGTTAGTAGACTGTTAGTAAACTGTTAGTAGACTGTCAGAGTATTAGTAAACTGTTAGTAGACTGTTAGTAGACTTAGTAAACTGTTAGTAAACTGTTAGTAGACTGTCAGAGTATTAGTAGACTGTCAGAGTATTAGTAGACTGTTAGTAAACTGTTAGTAGACTGTTAGTTTATGTTTAGGTGTTAGGGTTCTCATAGTTGTAGTTGTAAAGTTACTCATAGTCAGTAGAATATCTGTTGGGGATCATCACAATAAAGAGTTAGCAGATATTAAGAAGTCTACTAATACTCTAATGACAGTTAGTTGACATGTAGTTGCAAAGTTACTTATAGTTAGTCGAATGTCTAAAGTGGACTATCGAAATAAAGTGTTACTGAAAACTATATTACAAGCTACAGCTCTGCAACGCTTTCAAAGCATTGATGCATAAAACAATTTGTATTGGACAGGAATCTCTTGTTCAAAGCGGAAACGTCCAAACCAACCAACCAAACACACACACACACACACACACGGAGAGGTCGAGGACGCTGGCGGTAACCAATCTAAGATAAGCAGCGAGCGCGCAGCTGGACCAGCGTGTGTGTGCCTGAGACGCTGTGCATTTGAAATGTCATCTCGGTCTGGAGGAGAAGCGGTGAAATGAGTTCAGCAGACACAAGATGAGTCAGTGCAGGGAAAACTAATGCAAGAGAAGATGAGTCTCTGCTAATACATATAAAATACATAAATAGCAAACCTGTTTTGAGGTTAAATTGGGCTGGAAAAATCGTGGTTCCTCAACTCTAAAATATCAATTTAACCAATCCGTAATAACATCTGCGGCCCTGACTGGATGTTTCCGTATAGTTCATATTTGTCCAATATTAGATTTGACTGTTCAGTGGGACAAGATTAGATTGTATGATATATGCATGTAAATTAATTACGTTAACTGTAATGTTCATGATCTTTTTGGGCAGGATAAGCGAAATATCGAAATAGTTAAGATGAGTGTGTCTATTCTATGTAGGAAATATATTAAGGAAATATGTAGGAAATATTAATATGTAGGAAATATGTTAAAATATTAAGAATTAACATATATCTGGGATTACTAGCAGACATGTATTTAAATATACAATAAATATTATGGCTGTTGATGTAATGCATTAACTTAAATAATTACTTAAAATACAGCACCCGCCCCGCCTCAGACCTGTAGTTCATCTTACATTTATACAGTTGATTGATGAACATGAAGCAGAGCAACAACTCACTGTGATGAACCCTATAGAATACAGTTAGAATGACCATAGAATTCAAGATATCAGGGAAAAAATGCCCCGTATGGGTTGTTGTCTCATATTTATATCATATGATATTGTTAAGCAATATCACAGGAGTGCTGTTTTTGTCCCGAATAGCATGAGTCCAAATGCAGTAAATAAGAAGTTAATATTGTGTTATATTTTAGACACAATATTGGCTGTATAAAGCCAGAGCAGAAGTGTTGTGTGTCTCAGAGTAACACACAGCGGTGCTTCGCTTCTGAATGAATCAGCGTTTTGAGTGAATCAATCAGGTGAACCAATGATTCAATGACTCATTCATCAAAAGAGCCATTTACTTCCTTCCTGAATGAATCGGCCGTTTGAATGAGTCAATCTGGTGAACCAATGATTCAATGACTCATTCATAAAGAGAGCCATTTACTTCATTCCTGAACGAATCAGCCGTTTGAATGAATCAACTGGGTGAACTAATGATTCAATGACTCATTCATAAAGAGAGCCATTTACTTCATTCCTGAATGAATCAGCCGTTTGAACGAATCGAACGAATAAATGAATGATTCAATGACTTACTCATTTAGACATTTACTGCCTCCTACTGGCAGTTTAAATACTCCCCTTCCACGCATTTAACGTCTGAAAGAGCTCCTACAAATGCATATGCATCGCTGATTCTTCACTGTGTGTCTTTAGTAAATCACGACAGCAGTTTTTTAACACCAAAAGAAGGTTTGTGCTGACAAGCTAAACACAAGCTAAATCTGGCCCATAGTGTATAGTACACCATATGGGACACAACCCACAGTTTAGAGCAGATATACAGGAAGTAGTGATGAGGTAATAAAGAGGAAGTGTCTCTTACAGCGTATGGGTGGTTTGGGCATCATGGTGGAGATGTCCTGGGACCAGTGTAGAGGAACCGACCCTCTGACCTGGACACAGGAGGAGAAGCTGCCCGCAGTGAAGGACATGACGGCGGCGT
>CM040801.1:2052500-2057500 GCA_022829025.1 Squalius cephalus
ACCACAGCTTGTGTTGGACAGGTAACACACACACACACACACGTGACAAACACACTAAAAACAGCACATGGTGTGTCAGGAGTGTGTACCTCGCAGTTTGCTCCTCGCTTGAGGAACCGTGTCCCAGCGAAGCGGCTGGAGCGTCGAGCGATCAGCGTGACGTACACCGGCCGACCGTAGATCAACAGCTCTGAAGAACACAGCTTAAGGAAGAAACACACAAAATGCATGCAAAAAAATCAGATATCAACATGCAGCATCTAAAACTTAGTTTATAAAGCCGTTCAACCCTCTCGGTCAGAAACGACCAAATTTTTTTTTTTTTTTGTCAGTGAAATGAATGTACTATATTTTAGTTTGATAATGTTTCTTATTTAATATTTTGTATTTTTAGGGGATTTGTTTTATAATAATTTATATTTACGCTGAATTTATAATCCATTTATTCACTTTTTGAGCATAGACCTGAAAATTTAATTTCCAAATTAAACTGTGGTAAATCTTGAACGCTTTAGAGCGACAGACTGAAGACTGAATACTATTTTAAATTTTTATATGAAATCTTTATTTTCAAAATCACATTTTACTCTAAAACTGCAAGAAAATTAAAGCCATAAATCTAAACAAGTTGTGTTCCACATTTGAGGTTGATATCTCAGTAAATGATCTTTCAGTGAGAGTGTGTTCGGCTGCAGTACCAAACGCTTCCACTAGAGGAAACTCGTCTCATTCATTTCCAATGCCTCATTTTAGACCGCGAGGAGCACAAGTGAGACTATTGTTTCAGGACCATTTAACCTTTTCCAATCATGTCCATGATTTATTTGTGTGTTCACATATCAAGTGCCAAAACCTTTACCAAGTTTCGTACCATTCCGATGAAGAAAAATGACCGAAGAGCAACAATTAATCAAGTATAAAACTGTCGGTCGGTAAGATTTTTTAAATGTTTTTCGAAAGAAGTCTCTTCTGCTCATCAAGGCTGCATTTATTTGATCAAAAATCCAGTAAAAATTGTGAAATATTATTCTAATGTAAATCAGCTGTTGTCTATGTGAATATATAGAAAAATGTAATTTATTCCTGTGATCAAAGCTGTATTTTCAGCATCATTACTCCAGTCTTCAGTGTCACATGATCCTTCAGAAATCACTCTAATATGATGATTTGATGCTCAAGAAACATTTATGATTATTATCAGTCATATTTTTGTGGAAACTGATATACATTTTATTTTTCAAGATTCTTTGTTGAATAGAAAGTTCAAAAGAACAGCCTTTAATTTAAATAGAATATTTTGTACCATTATAAATGTCTTCACTGACACCTTTGATCTATTTAATGCATCCTTGCTGAATAAAAGTATTCATTTCTGTCAAATTCATTTACTTTTGAGCAGTAGTGTATATATGTAAAAAAATAAAAGCATCTTCTAAATGCAAATGTCTTTACTGCACGTTTATTCAGCAAGGATGCATTAGACAAAAGTATTTTAGTAGAAACTTACTGACCCCCAACTTTTGTGTATCATCTCCATTATACTCATTTATCAAGTGTTTTTCACAGTTCATGTCTTTCTCCTATAAATGCATTTGTCTATTAAATCTAATGTAATATCGTTCTCCCACAATGCCTCTGTCATCCATGAACTCGTTGACCTCACACAGGCACGTCACAGGGGAGAGGGAGAAACCATTACAGCGACACAAGCAATCAACAGCGCCAGACTTTCTCCAGGGGATTATTTCTCTCTGTGTTTCTGCGCTTTTTTGTTCAGCTTTGCCCCTCATGAACTCTGGGAAAAACAGGTCATATCAAGATGTCTGTGGAACAGGTGAAATAACAGGTCAAGATCAGGCCCACCAGCGGCAGTTCAGCCGACTGACCCCCTAACCCAGCTGGCTTTAGCCGCGTTTTGCAGCAGGAATAAAAAAAAAAAAAATTCATTCAATTTCATTAAAATGTTTTTGCTGCATTTTGCAACACGGAATAAAACAAAACAAAATAATTAAAAAGTTTTTGCTGCATTTCTTAGCAGGGAATACAAAATAAAATAAAATAAATGCAGAAGGGTATAAAATAAAAAATAAAATAAATGAAAAATATTACATTTAATTAAATTACATTAAAAAGTAGCCAGGAAAAAAGTTTTAGCAGTATTCAGCAAGAGAAAAAAATATAATAAAATAAAACAAAATTTAAAAAAAAAAATGTCATATAAAATATTAAATTTAATTAAATTACATTAAAAAGACAGCAAAAAGTTAACTTTTTCAGAAGGGGATAATATAACAAAAAATAAATTAAAATAAATTAATATGTTTTAACTGTATTTTGCTCAAGGGCATACAGTATAATAAAAAAAAAAAATAATAATAAACTTAAGTACGTTTTAGCTGTATTTTGCAGCAGGAAATAAAAAATAAAGGGAATAAATAAAACAAAACAAAACAAAATAATTAAAAAGTTTTTGCTGCATTTTTTTAGCAGGGAAAATAAAATAAAATAAAATAAAATAAATGCAGAGGGATATAAAATAAAAAATAAAATAAACGAAAAATATTACATTTAATTAAATTACATTAAAAAGTAGACAGTAAAAAGTTTTAGCTGTATTCAGCAAGAGAAAAAAATATAATAAAATAAAACAAAATTTGATTATTACATTAAAAAGTAGGGTTTATATGGTTTAAATAAAATAAAGTAAAATAAAAGTTATAACTATATTTTGAAGAAGGGTATTTTTTTTTCATGTAAAATATTAAATTGAATTAAATTACATTAAAAAGTAGACAGCAAAAAGTTAACTTTTTCAGAAGGGGAAAATATACAAAAATATAAAAAATAAATTAATATGTTTTAACAGTATTTTGCTCAAAGGCATATAATAAAAATAAAAAAAATAAATAAATAAAAAATAAACTTAAGTACGTTTTATCAGTATTTTGCAGAAGGGTATAAAATAAAATAAATGTTTGCATGGTATGATGGTGTGCATGGAAAGCAAATGCAAAACTAGATTTCTCCCATGATGAATCAGCAAAGCGGACTACACTGTGCGCACCTGCTTTACTTTATGGACGCTGTTTCTATTTTTGTTATCTCACACATGCATGTGCATTAATATGAAATGAATTCGAGGCGCTCATCTATATGAAAACATCCGTATGCACTATAGACCCCCGCCAGATGGTCACGGTGACGACAATCTCATCTCATCTCAGTCAACATACCCCTATAGAGGAAAGATGAATACACACACACACACTAAATATATAAGAGGATACTGGATTGGCCGCAGAATCCGTGGATGATGTACAACAGCCAATCAGGATGCACGATGTCCTTGACCTTCTCCAGCAGACGCACGTTCCACACATACTTAGCGTAGGGTTCGTTACTGAGGCCGTGAACAACTGAAACAAACACCGCAATTACCAACTCACACACACACACACAAGACAACACACAACAGTTTGACAATTAAACGATGATAAAGAACTGGAGTTCTTCGCTTATAACGAGAAAAGAAACAGAAAAGGCCCAAACAAGCTGGACTTGAGACCTTCGAGACTTTAAGAACATAATAATAAAACAAAATCAAAAATTTCAATGATTTTAATTGTATTTTGCAGAAGGGTATAAAAAAAATAAAAAAAATAAAAAAAATAAATAAAAAAAAATAAAATAAAATAAAATAAAATAAAATAAAATAAAATGTAGATTTGAACTATTTTGCAGAAGGGTATAACTTTTTTTTTTAATAAATTAAAACGTAGATTTTAACTGTATTTCGCAGAAGGGTATAAAATAAAAAAAATATATAAAAAAATTAAAACTACAAAAATGAATCAATTTAATTAAATTATAATAGTTTTATATTATTGTATATTCAATTTTGTATTTTTTTTATTTCATATATATATATATATATATATATATATATATATACACACACACAATAAAATTTTACATATAAAATATGAAAAAAAAAATAATATTAAAAAAGAAAGCAAAGCAATAAAAAACTAAATGCAATAACACACCTTGCGTGGGAAGCCCCTCCTCCTCGAAGATGTCGAAGCTGTCCTGTCTTCCAGCGCTCTCTCCGGGGTCACAGGTCATCTGGAGCAGCGTCACGTTACACTGCAGCGAGTGGCTCAGGTCGTAGCTGTAACTGAGGGTCAAAGGTCAAAGGGTCACGGGCTGAGAATAACCACACTCCTCATTACGGTTGAGCAGGAGGAGGATGCAGAAAGCATCGTTGCTAAGTGACAGATGCGTCGTTGCTAGGTGACAGCTGATGTTGCTGAGAGATGAAGTGCACTGAATGAACTTCGTACGAGTTCATCAACGTTCACGTGCAATTATTTCAGGCCGACATGTAAATGACAAATGCAACAAAAGGTCTGAAGCAAACGTGTTTAGATTCTATAAAACTTTGCTAATTTGTTACATTGTTTCCTAATGAATGAGATCTTGTATATTTGCAGTGATTAATGTAATCTTGTTGTTCACATGTGACTTTTTCTAAATGTCATAATCATTTGTTATCAAACAAGTATTAATTACTTCAGTGAGCTCATTGTTTCTGCTTTGAATTATTCCTGTGTTTAAATTAATATCTTTTTCACGAACTGTGATTTTGTACATGTACATTTCTGAAATACATAACTCAGTTTCCTCTGATAACAGATCACTGTAAATTGTAATATGGACGATGAAACGATGTGTGTGTGAAAAGCGCTATACATATAAACGTGAATTGAAGTTTGGATGAGTGTTAAGCGTCAAACACAAATCAGACGTCACAGTGAATTATAACATGTGACACTATTGAGTTCAGCATTAATGAACATCATGTGACCAATACAGGATTAATGACGGAAAAGAAACAAGAAGGGAATTTGGTCAATGATCTACATTTAATGCCCTCATTAATAATCATACACATCCACATTCAATATCAGGGTAAAAAAAGTATTGATAATAATACTTAA
>CM040801.1:2062500-2065000 GCA_022829025.1 Squalius cephalus
CAATATCTGCCATTAAAATATTTAAATGCTTAGTTTTATGATCAAAACACAAAATGCAATGCAATACAATGATGATTGAGAGATGAACCAATAAACCTTCCTCAAAAGCCTGATGATCATATTTGATACTCATGATTTTTGTCCGATAATCAAGTAAAGCTGCTTCAGTGCAGATTAAATATTACTAACAATCTATGAGTTATTCCTACGTTTACTTGATAAAATCAGTGCAGATTTGACAGTACATCATGTGACCAAATCCACATAACCTCATTGGTCACTCTCAATACAACTAATGCTTATTATTAAATGTGTCTCAGTGCAGACGGACTCACCGGGCCTCGTCAGGGTGTGTGACTCTCACCGAGTCATTGGGGATGTAGATCATACTCGTGTCTTCAATCTTATAAATCGAGTGGCCGCCGATGTCAGCCATTTTACGACGTTTCGTGATCAACACAATATAGTAACCCTCCAGAAACCGCACAAAACCTGAAAGACACCAGAGATGAGAGTGAATAACACTGAAAATTAGATGATTGTTCATTTTTGCTTGTTTTTTTAATTTTGCTTCATTTAGCGCATGTATGGAAGCCCTAAAAAGCCATGGATTATTATTTTTTTCTTTCTTGTGATCTCAACATAACAAAAGTCATTTTCCTATTATCACGACTTAATTTTCTCAGGATCTGGACGTTAAAAAAAAGTTGTGATCTCGACATAACGAAAGTTGTTTTCTCGTGATCACAACTTAATTTTTTCATGATCTCTCCATAACAAAAGTTGTTTTCTCATTATCACGACTTAATATTCTTGTGATTTTGACATAACAAAAGTCGTTTCGTTATCACGACATGACACAAAAGTTGTTTTCTTGTGATCGCAACTTAATTTTCTCGTGATCTCGACAAGATCATGAAAAAACAACTTTTATGTCGTCGAGATCATGACAAAACAATTTTGGTGAAATTGAATAGAAAATAATTTTCGCCATTCTTTCCAGTTTCTTAAAGAGGCCACATTATGCCCTTTAACAAAGTCTTGATGTTGTTTCAGGCTCTACTAGAACAGGTTTTCCTGCTTGAATGTTGATTATTCTCCTCATATTCTCCATTGTTGCGGCTCCTCTCTTCCCAGTCTGTCAGTAACGCTCTGTTCACTTCCTGTCTCTATGAAGCCCCTCCCTCTGAAAAGCACACTGTGCTCTGATTGGTCGGCTGAAGCAGTGTGTTGTGATTGGTCGAGCGCTTCGAGTGTGTTTGGGAAATGTCCCGCCCATTCCCATAACCACCAGTTTAACACACTACTAACTAACTCAACCAGGCCCCGCCCCTTTATTCTGCGCATGAATTTTTCTTCATGGGAGTGTTAGGTAACTTGGTAAAGGTTTTGGCACTTGCTATGTGAAAACAAAACATGGACATGATTCGAACCGATTAAATGGTCCTGAAAAAAATAGTCACACTTGTGCACCTCGCGGTCAAAAATGAGCGTATTAATGAATGGGAGACGAGTTTCCTCTAGTGGAAGCGTTTGGTACTGCAGCCGAACACACTCTCACTGAAAGATCAAATTTGAACACAGCTTGTTTAGATTTATGGCTTTGATTTTCTCACAAACATGTTTTTGAAAATATATACTTCATATAAAAACTGAAAATAGTATTTTTGCAAATTTTTCATAACAATAAACGTACAATTGTGTAACTTTTTTTTTTACTTAACTTTTTAAAAGTTTTCACTTCAGCAATAATCTGCCAAGTGTCGTCTTTGAACAGAGATCAAACTTCAGTCTGTCGCTCTAAAGCGTTCAAGATTTATGACAGTGTAAGTCAGAAATAAAATTTTCAGGTCTATGCTCAAAAAGTGAATAAATGGATTATAAATACAGCATAAATATAATTTAGTACCATAAATTCCACTAAAAATACTAAATAAAAAACATTATCAAACTAAAATATAGTACATTAATTTCATTTAAATTAAAAAACATTTTTTTTGGTAATTTCTGACGGACACGCGAAGAAGAGCACCAGAGGGTTATTGTAGAAACTCAAGACTACAGTGGAGGCGTTTCAGGAGTTCAGAAACACTGACTCTGATATAGAGAAGAACTCACTTTTTCTTGCTCAAACAGGAACATTACACACTAAAGAAGGCTGTAAAAAGCATAACGGGTCCCCTTTAAGCACACAGTAAACAGCTTAAGGCCTTTCAGAGGCAGAACACTCTAATGTTGAGACGCGAGGGTGTGATCAAACGCTGTGTTTGTCATGACTGTTGTTTCTCATCACACAAACATATCTATCAGGTGTGTCATAAACGCACAACACACAACGTTCTGATGTGCAGTGAAGTCTCGCTTCTTATTACCTCCACGATGCTCCGCTCCCTCAGCGGTCGTTACAGGAGAATCGAGGTTGCATAACACACAGTTTTGATGACAAACCCGACTGAGATTTCTCCAGATCGGTGTCAGAGGAACTAGATCATGACCTGGA
>CM040801.1:2070000-2085000 GCA_022829025.1 Squalius cephalus
GTGATGACGGTTATGACGTGAGTCAAATGTGACGGTTCGTAACATAACCGTCATCGTCGTCGAGGGGGGGGGGGGGGGGGGGGGAGTTTGCAACGTTCGTCTGTTACAGGACAACTTAGTTTGAATAAAATTAATATCAATCAATGTTGTTATAAATATAGATACGCGGATGGGGGTATTAGTTCATCCGCAACCGCATCACAAAACTCCGCACCGCACCAACGTTTTTTGACCAGATTTCAAAGCCGCACCCGCCCGCCATCCGCCGATTGTTTTGCGGTCTATGGACGATGCAATGCTCTGCTGATGCGAGCCGCAAGAAAGCCTTTGTCTGTTCTAGAAAGGATGCAGCAAAGATATTTAATGCTAATGTATGAGGCATAGGCCTACGCTGAGTTTCATTCATTTACCATGAGATGCGCTCTAGTTCAACTTCACAATGCAATGCAAGTGAACCCGGCGCACCGGAGCCTCAATGTCACGGTTATTATATTGTCTCTTTTTATTTATTAAATACATGCAATTGGTTGATGAAACATTTATTAAAATTAAGATACAATTTGTACAAAACGAAATTCGCTTTAAAGAAAGGCTTTCTACAAAGAAAAACTTAATGAAGTGGTAAAAATCATGTCTGACGATTTACAAAACAAAACTTCATTAAGTGGTAAAAAACATGTCGAATCACAAGGACATTCACAGGCTTCATTGCACAGGATGCGCTGTGAGAGATTATAATAATTTGCGCTTTGTTTGATGTTACGTTACACTTGAAGCGTGCTGTCTCGCCTTTCGGTATTTTCCTTACAAATGCTCTACGAAGTCATCATTTATGTGGTTTGGAATGCAGTGGACTTATATATTTAATTGTAAAGTATATTTAAAATATGAACCTCACTAACAGAAGGCTGCTTTCAATTTCAAATGCTGACGCGCGCTTTGTTTGAGTAGACTGCTCGCGCATGCGGCTGTGCGACTCCGTGTAAGTGGTTTAATATACTTGTGCAAAATGAACGTAAACACAGCCAGTTATGTCTTAAGGGATTAAACGGACAGGACAAACCACTTTACTTCTTATATTTCAGAAGAGATCCGTGCGTGAATGCAGCTTAATATCTCCCGCAGTCTATGATGTCATAGTAAAAAACAACAGTAAAGATGAAGAAAAATCACTCACAGTTCTTGAATGGAAAACGTTCAGATAATCTTAAATAGGCTACTGAAAACACTACTTGTTTGTTTATGTTTCTATGCTCCTCTTTATTATTTGCTACTTACTTGTATGGTTTGAAGTTATATTAGTTTAAAATTCTTAACATACAACTGTTTTAATTTTTTTTGTTTAATTTGTAATTTTTTTTAAAAAGTACTTAATTACCTATGTAAACTAATGAATTAGAGAGGGGAGGGGGGAGGAGTAGATAAAGAATCATTCTGGAATTGGATCGGATCGTGAGGTGACTAAAGATTCCCACCCCTAACATTTACATACTGTGAATCGTTTTTTTGAATCGAAAATCGATTTTGAATCAAATCTTGAGCCTAAAAATCGATATCGAATCGAATCGTGACATTTTCTGAATCGTGCACCCCTAGAGGAAATACTCAGCAATGCTGTCGACTTATGAACTTACACACGGTTTGTCTTAAAGCAGATTAAAAACACCACATAGACACATAAACAACATTAAAAGCTGGATTTTCACCACAGGGGGACTTTTTCTCATCATATTTTTTTCAAAAGTAGGCTTACGTTTTTATTAAAATAGTTTCTCGTCATGGCTTCAAAAACACACAGGGATTTCTGGTATATATATATTCATATTTGTATGTGCATGAGCTGCTGATCTGATTTACAAATCGCATTATATGCCGTTCCCTGCATTTAAAAGTCCAAAGCAAATCCATGTATCCTTCAATAATAATAAACGAAACGTGACTTACAGCTCTGGTCTCGTAAAGCACCAGTTTCTGAACTCCTCCAATCACAGCGGCTGTCAGAGGCATGATGATGATGATGATGATGATGATGATGATGATGCTTCCGTCCAATCAGTGACCCTTCAGACAGTAAACATGCAGATGAGACACACACATCAGAGGAATCCAGCTCATGCTTTATATTCTGAACCTTTTCTATTATGGCTACAGATCACAAGTTCAACTTCAGAATTTGCAAATAACTGAATTAATCATGTAATATAATCAATAATTAATCATGAAAACTGCATTTTTATTTAGTACTGCCCTGAATAGGTGATTTCACATAAAAGACGTTCCATATTTAGTTTAAAGATCGTACTTTTTAATTTAGCCTGCTCTTTAGAAGCTACAAAATCTATTTAATATAATATAATAACCTATTTATTATTAATAAATGTTCTCCAGAAGAAAAAAAAAGAACAATTTACACTGATTAATTATCCTGAAAGAACCACAACTGTAAGTACATGCTTGAATGACAAATAAAAAAGAGGATGTACAATTGTTTCGATTATAATATTATTCATAAACCAAGATAAGGTCATTCCAATGATAATAAGTTTATTAACTTAATGTCATTCTTCATAAATCTCAAAAATAAAAATAATTAATAATAGAGATTTTAAAATAATAATAAATAATAAAGTCGATTTCACTTCAATGAACAAATTAAATAAAGGTTGGGTCTTAGTGAATTCATTTTTACATAAAGATTTAATATGATAATCCAGTAATAATCTAATATGAACATGAGAAGAAAGGTCTCGTTTAAATGTTTACTGCGTTTAAGGGCTGTTTACTGCCTAATCTTTGTGTTTTCAAAAAATAAGACGCTTTCTAAATGACAGAATTATAACAAGAGCCAAATAAATAATACTTACAATCAGAGGACGCCTGCATGAGTGTCGATATCTGGAGAAATATTGTGCATAAACAAAACGCTACACTGAGTCATGTGACTGTCATGTGCAGCTGAGACGGAGTCTCTGCTGGGACAAATAACAAGAACGCGAAAGCGATTTAAAAAAATAAAAATACACCTGCGACTACTAACAGACGCGGGCTCGTTTGAATGTCTATTTTGTGAGTATGAAAAACATTCAGTTGTTTTTGCTGATTTGTATTTTGTTGTAGTGTTAGATAGATAAGTTAACATGACCTAGATGTCCATTTCCTGAAAGAAACAGTAAGTGTAAAAGTATTTTACATTTCTGAAGACATTTTGGTAACCGAGAAAACTTACCGCCTTGATCCAAGATGTGGTGGGTGGTTGTCAAGGCGTTGCTAAGGTGTTCCAGTGTTTTTTAGAGTGTTGCTATTCAGTTTTGAGAGCTTTCTGGCTAGTTGTTTGGCCATTGCTATGACTTTTGAATGGAGGATCGGTTGTTATGTGGGAGTGTGGGCCGTTACTCACCGCATATAACGATAACTTCCTGTTTAAAAAGCCCGCGCTTTAGTTATGTACGATTTAAAGTCGGTGGATTAGGTTTGGGTCAATATTTTTTATCGTCCAGATGAGAAAATTTTTCCCATCTGGACGATAAAAAATATTGACCCAATCCTAATGGTTTTAAAGTTATCGCGCAGATGGATTGATCTTTTTATCGTTTATCAGAGAGGAAAAATCGTTCTGAAAGCTTGTCATAGTTGTGGTGATTTTCGATATTCTTTTAAAGTGATTTTTAGCCCACATTAGAATAATGAAATTCTAATAAACCTTTTTTTATACTTTACAATTTATTAAAAGTTGAATATATATATATATATATATATATATATATATATATATATATATATATATATATATAGTTTTATTTTTTTCAAAACCCATGTTTTCCATTACATTTTTTTTTTTTTTTTACTCATGTTTTTTTCCCTTCACTTTATTGTTTTCGTTATCGGTCTCTATATGGAAGCTTGTTTCCGCCACTGAATAATAAATAAATAAATAATAATTGCGACTTTTTATCTCACAATTGACTTTTTTTCTCACAATTGCCATATATCAAGTCAGAATTGTGACTTTATTTCTCAGAATTGCGAGATATAAAGTCAGAATTGCGTGAAATAAAGTCGCAATTGCGTGTTATAAAGTCAAAATTGCGAGATATAAAGTCAGAATTGCGTGAAATAAAGTCGCAATTGCGTGTTATAAAGTCAAAATTGCGAGATATAAAGTCAGAATTGCGTGTTATAAAGTAATAAAGATATAAACTCGCAATTGTGAGATAAAAAGTCGCAATTATCTTTTAAAATGTTTTATTTTGTGGCGGAAACAAGCTTCCATACTATACTGTATGAATACCATCACGAAAATTAACCATGGTTTTATTATATTAAAACCTTTTTTAGGGGGAGGGGTATTGAGTACCATTTGTATAACCACAAATACCGTAGTTAAACTATAATTTTTGTATCTAAACAAATGGTTATTTTGTAGTTAACATTGTCTTTTTTTTGTAAAACCATGGTTACTTTTCATAAGGTTATACATACAGTACTTTAACCTGTAGGAGTGACCGTGAAGATGTAGTTCTCTTCAGTTCCTGTAGATGTCGCTGTGTGTTCATACATCAATAATCAGAGGTTTCTTTTTGTGTAAAAGTGCAATAAAATTAGTTTTGTAGTCTATTGTACTATTATCTGTTGATTCAGAATAAAGTCTCAATGCCCAATAATATCTTGTTGAATTTAATTTAATTTTAATAATGACAGTGTGGCCTGTTATTTATTTATTTATTTATTTATTTTGATATCCTTGATATCCACATTTTATTTATTTTCACTTATGTGAGTGTATGCCAACAGAGTTATTTTAAATGGTAAGAAATCAAGACAGAAATATAAGTTCTGCTCATTTAAGTTTGTGTTGTGTACAGATTTAACTACATCAACAACGACATCATGTCAACTACCGGTCATTAGAGTATTAATAGACCGTCTGCTTAATATCTGCTAACACTTTATTTTGATGCTTATATAAGCAGAACTCTTGATTTCTTTCAATTTAAAATAACTCTATTGGCATACACTCACATATAAGTGAAAATAAATAAAATGTATAAAAGGAAATTAAAATAAACAAATATATAATGTGCCACTGTCAGTATTAAAATAAAATGAAACAAGATATTATTGGGCAATAGACTACAAAACTAATTTATTGTACTTTACACACACTCGTGCACAAAAAGACTTATTTCCCCTAACCCGAACCTAACAGTCTCTGAGAATTAGTGGACATTTTTGCATTATAGTTAAAATGCGTAAAGTGGAAAATCAATCAAAATACAGTGTAACCCAACAATTAAACCGAGGAATAGAGGTGTAACAATATATCGTGTCACAAAAATATAGCAAATGCAACAATATTGTGTATAGTATAGTTCACCCAAAATAAAAATTACTGTGAGAGAAAAATTCAAGTTTTCAGAGTTGTAGTGTCAGTACTACATTAAACTAATATATAATGTTGAATATAATGCAATGGGGGAATATTTGTGTGTCCTGATAATGCCAGATGTTTGTTACCAGTTAAAAGTGACCGACATTAGTTTAAATATATCGTCAGTGAAAGAGTGCAAGAATATTCGTCTAAAATAATTCTGTATTTTCAGCTTCAGAATCATGAATATTGTTATTCTGGTGTCTCTATTGTCCTGAGCTTTGGGTTTCAGCGCCAAGTCCAAGACTATTCATTTTAATCAACAGAGCATTTTCTGTTAACCTTTTATCATATGTCTTGGAGTATCGCAATAATATTGTATGGTGAGTTCAGTATCGAATGCGTTGCAGCGTTACACCCCTATATTCTACTAACCCGGGAATTAGTTGACATGTACTTTGCATTATAGTTAGTAGTGAGAATGCCTAAAGTGGACTATCAAAGTACAGTAAATGAAACCGAGAAATAGAAAGGAATGAGAAAATGAGATTGTCCTTCAGAGAGTCATCTAACATGTGTATATAACATAGTCTCGAGTTGCACGGGTATAGCCAACAACACATTGTATGGGTCAAAATTATAGATTTTTCTTTTATGCCAAAAATCATGAGGATATTTAGTAAAGATCATGTTCCATGAAGATATTAAGTAAATTTCCTACCGTAAATATATAAAACATTTATTTCTGTGAGTGAATGCTGCACAATCGCCAACATAAATGACCAACTTTAAAGGAGATTTACTCAATGTTTTGATTTTTTTGCACCCTCAGATTCCAGATTTACAATAGTTGTATCTCGACCAATTCTATTAACAATTTCTTGTGTTCTACAATTCTTGTCCTCAAGCTCATTTAGCTTTCAGGTGATGTATAAATCTCAATTTTAAAGAAGAATGTACGCTTGTGACTGGTTTTGTGGTCCAGGGTCACATGGTTTAACCAGTTCCTCTCTGCTGTATCCTTTCTGTTATTTTGACAGCATTATCACTGAGAGAGAGATTAGTTGTCTTCGCAATCGCTGTGGCGCCGGCGTGTCCCTCCTCCAGTCAGACAGGGTTTGTGTTGGCAGCCCAGAGAGGCTTCTGGGAAACGTCGGTCCTCCAAAACCCCGTCTGCACCTTCGCTATACGACCCCTTTTAAAGTCACACGTTCTCTCTCTCTCTTTGTGTTTCCATTTCCTCATCTTATACTTTTCTTCCGAATCCTACAGTCACTAAACAAACACATGCTGTCATCCTGAAACACCCTGGAAGAGTTTGTCTCGTTAGATGGACTCCAGATCCGACAGCGTGGCCTCAAATCAAAGATGTGTTTCTGTCAGCAGAGGAAATGATTATTACTCAAAATTTGTTCTGGTTATTGACATCTCAACTTTGTGTCTCTGTGTGTTTCTCGTAAAATTCTATTGCTAACACTTTACAATAAGGTTCATTAGTTAACTACCTTATGGGCTGCTCAATATATCGAAATTATATCGCAAATGTATACATCGCGATATGAACAAAAGAATATTGAATAACTGAATAACTTTTGCAGCTTTAATAAAATCAGTATATATTTAATTAATACAGTAAAAACTAAGCAGTGTTTTATTTTTTACATTTGATTATTGAGTTTGTGTTGTTTAATAATCCTAATGTAGGATAACCTGAACCCCGAGGTTTACACTGATTTTAAAATAACACTTCTGATACTACAGTAAAACACTGATGTTCACTGTCAGAAGTTTAGGGATGTTTTCTCGTCACAAAAAGAATGTAAAACGTGTATGTAGAGGTTATATAATTTTAAAGATAATTTAGGTGTATTTTACACACTTTAAGCATTATCGCATATCGAATATCGCATTATTTAATGAGTTAATCGCATTTTTCTTCAATACCGTGCAGCCCTAGTTAACATGAACTAAGAATGAATATATTATTGAATGAATATTAATTTAAACATTTTCTAATGTTGTGTTTTATAACATTATTAGTTAATGCACTGTGAACTAACATGAACAAACAATGAAAAGCTGGATTTTTAACAAATATTGTAATAAATGTATTGCTCATTGTTAATTCATGCTAGTTAATACATAAATGAACCTTATTGTAAAGTGTCACCAAATCTTTATAGGAGCACAAAAACAGACCAAATTGAGTCAATAGTTGCCTTACATTCAGAATATAGCGCAATAAATTAAACGTAGATAGTGACAGGTTGCGCTTTAAAAAAAAATTTACAAAAAATTAAATTTAAAAAGCTAATTAGTTTTACTTAGAGTGTTTTAATTAGTGTTAAGTACTTTTTGGGTAAGTCTAGTCTTTGCCCTGAGCATCCTTATGCATTTCTCTGTAAATTTAATGTTGAAAATACCCATTACATTTAATATTTCAATCACAAAAGCTGCTCTTGATGAGGAGTTCATATTGCTGTCTTTCAGCGAATGACCCGTGTTTCTGAGATCGTGAAGTGCATCTCTGCGTGAGATACGAGTGTTTTTGCTCGTCACCTTGAGACGGTTTCGATAAAACTTGTACGTGAGCGTCAGCGAAGGCTCAGCTTTGACTAGAATCACAGATAATCTCAAGAACACGAAACACAAACACCTGCGGCTCCATGAGGGGCACGTGACGGAGAGATGCGTTCATCATGAGATAGCACCCCGTTTAAAGCGATAGGAAGAGGCTTCAAAAACACAGTCAGTCCTAAACTTGGTTTGGAAGCAGATTTCGGGACAAATTGGGCCCTAGTTTCCCCAATATCTGTCTGGATTCCATTTTAATGGTTAAATTAAATTGTAGTAATCAAAATTCAAGTCTAATTAATCGAATCATGAAACTTACACAATTTAACATCAATTTACTAAAGTTTAAAGTCCCCCTGTAGTCAATCATTTTATCCCTTAAAGCTACACTGTGTAATTTTTTTTAAGTTGATTCTTAGCAAAAAACTTTGTTCTTTCAAAACTATATGTGCTCATTAATGTGTGATTACTTCTACCAACTAATCAAGTATTCTCGTAAACGTAAAATCTGCCATTCAGAATACATACGAGCGAGCCGCTTTAATGGCGGCAGCCCATCTTGAAAATACAGTAGCCAAAGAGGGACAAACGCCCTCGGAATGGGAGGGGCTAGAAAGTAATATTCAGTTGGTATTCATGTACAATTTCACCGCTAGATGGGAGAAAATCCTTCACAGTGTATCTTTAAAACTCATATTTGATCACCAAAATCACATATTTAAAGTTTTTCATTGAAATATAATTCTTCATGCCTTAAAATATCTTGAATGTAACGCGACACCCTTGCCTCATTTAGTATTCGCGGTTCTATGAATATGCAAATGAGCCCCACCTCCACTCACTCACTCAGCTCAGAGATCCACTGGTTGACGATCACACGTTGATCTGATTGGTTACAAGGTAGTTTGTGACGTCAAAAACACCAGCGATTTCAATTTCAGTCTTTGGTTCACTGCAGTTTTAAGGAGAAAATACTCGACTTATGAATGTACACATGGTTTGATTTAAAGCATATTAAAAACACCACATAGACATTAAACAACATTAAAAGCTGGATTTTCACCACAGCGGCACATTTTAAGTGCCAAATTTTTAGCAAATTTATATATTTTCCCAAATTCCATGTTTTCTGCTTTTTGGACCTCTATGTAGAATTCATAAACCCTTGTTATTAGTGACACCGGTGGCCGTTAGGTGAACTGCAGTAGCAGCTTATTGCAAACATACAAGAGACTGAACGTGACCCTGATATTCTCACAGCGAAGGTCTTTTTCAGGCTTTCTTTAGAAGTAAAAAGAAGTTGGAAGTATTTTTGCATTGATTTACTGTTAACAAACTTCCCGAAGCCGTCCACTGCTGAGAGCGACGTTTAGATGAATATGTAAATATGATCTGCACGCTTTCCTCTCAATAACAAAATACTATATAGATCTGGCTGTGTGAGACTGTAGTTTGAATGAATCCCTTTTCTTCGCACGACACACTGACGTTACAGCACAGAGCGCCTCTTTCGGTGTTATCCTGAACATTGTATAAGCATTAGTTTCAGTGTCACTGAACGTCCCGATTCCTTCACAGAAACATCAGTCTACAGGCTTTCATAGACAACATGTTTTTAAGTTTCATTACAATCTGTTCACACATTGGCAATAAAAAACTGAATAATGCATGAAAAAACATACATTTAATACTGAAACATTCCACGTTATACTATAAATTTAATTTTTATGACTTGATTCCGTGATTCCATCCGTGTTTTCATTTAATTTAATATTCAACAATATTAGTGATCTCCTGCACTGACACCATTATATGAGAACTGAACTGAGCTGGACGATGACATCAGAGCGGATATATAGATAAATGAACTAAATTAATAACTTTTTTACAACAGAAATGAAACATCACTGAACTACCTTAAGCTGAACTGTGACGCTATTTTCTTCTAGAAACAAACTTTGCATTATTGTCCTGTTATCTCTGTAAAGCTGCTGTGAAACGATCTGTGTTGTATAAAGCGCTTTATAAGTAAAGCTTACTTGGCTTTTCCTCATGAGTGATTGAAAGAGGAGGACACCAGGAGAGAGTCGTGTGTCTCGGGTTTAGGGTGCCGTTCTTCTCTGGTGGTCCGACTGATAGAGACGCCTCAGGGGTCAGAGGTCAGAGACCCCGAAACCCCCACTGACCACTTAAAACGAAAGACAGATCAAGAGACACCTTATGGAAACATTATTAATGACTAAAGATTTTTGTATTCGAATTTCATTTGAAATGGGTTTTTATCATAATTGCTGAATGGAATCCTTTACTTGTTTCTTACTACTCACTTAAAAATGTTGGGTTAAAAATAACCCAACGAACGAATAACCCAACGTTTTACTGTGTAATTTTGGGTGTTGATTCCAATATTACTGGCTGTTTTGTTCTAGCTTGCTTGTCTCACCAAAAATTATGTGTTTCGTACTTTCGTTAATCATGTCTTGTATTATATTATCCCATTTATCAGCAGAAAAGCTGCCACAAAGACACGATTCCTGTATCTTCCTCTGAGCCAAGGTTACAACTAATGTTCAATTCTCACATGCATGACATTTATTTAAATGGGTCCTATAATGGCCTTTTCACAAGATGTAAGTCTCTGATGTCCCCAGAGTGTGTGTGTGAAGTTTTAGCTCAAAATACCCCACAGATATTTTTATATAGCATGTTAAAGTTGTCACTTTTTGAGGGTGAGCAAAAACACACCGTTTTAGTGTCTGTCCCTTTAAATGCAAATGAGCTGCTGCTCCCGGCACAGGGGGCGGAGCTTCAACAGCTTGCACTCACACAGACACACAGTGAAAATTTCAAAAACTTTTAGCCTTTTATGTTCAAACTGGACAATGATGGAGAGACTCAAGAAGAAGTGACAACATGTAGAAGCAACAGGACATTTCTGAACGATTAGTTGATGAATTTATGAAGCTGATGTGTAGTTATCTTCTAGTCATTGATTAGCATATTCTGTCATGATAATCTATAAATTGTGTTCCGGGGGCGGGGTTTATGTAAATTATAGGGTTGGGGATGTCACTAACCCGGGAGGAATGTGGTGTAGTCTCTACCAGCCGTTTGTTGTAGTCCTTAAAAAGCGATTTCTGTAAAAGCAAATATCTCCCTTTGCTTTGAACTTTGAGCGTTGTAACTTTGCAGATGTTGTTTATGCTCAAACAGCAACATTACACACTAACTAAAGTTAGAAAAGTCAAATCATAATCAACCAGCCCTTTAATGCCTAATGCTGATTTCATGGTTAGATTTATGGCCAGAGGAAAACTCAAACACGACCCGTATGTTTTCTGCTGCGTCCGTTACTTATTTACAGTGAATGAAAAGTACTGATTTTGTGAATAGAGCATATTTATTTATAAACTTATGTTTTGGTAAAGCTCTTTGACGTTGAGTATTTGAACGTATTATTCCACTCCTTTTAAGATTTTAAGTTAAATGATACTTTTTGAATACAGCTTTTTGTCCTTAAAAGCAAAACGTTTGACTGTTTCTGTACTTTCGAGAAGTTAACAGGGAACGTCGTCTAGTCTTTACTAATGTCATTAAAGGGATAGTTCACTTTGAAATAAAATTTTGGTATGTTTTAGCTTACCTCAAGGGCATCCAAGATGCAGGTGTCTTTTTTTCCGCAGTAGTTTCAATTTTGATATTTTTAGGTCAAACTGTTCTTGTCTGTCAGTCATATAATGCAGGTCTGTGGTCACTGTCTCAAAGAGCATGCACAGAGTCCAAATTAAAACAATTCCCCATCGTCCAAATTAAACAATTCCCCATCGTAAGTACACACTGATGGCCTAAGACATGAAACAAGCGGTTTGTGTGAGAAAACGAACAGTATTTATATCGTTTTTACCTCTTATAACACAACCACGTCCAAGTGATCTGAGGGCGCGGGCGCATCCTGCTGTGTGACGTGTGCGCAGACTGGTGCATAGAAATATATACACTAGATGTCGCATTAAAGACATTCGTTCCAATGAACTGCCGTAGCCAAGGCGACCTCTAGTATATATATATCTATGCACCAGTCTGTGCACACGTCACACAGCAGGATGCGCGCGCGCCCTCAGATCACTTGGACGTGGTTGTGTTATAAGAGGTAAAAACGATATAAATACTGTTCGTTTTCTCACACAAACCGCTTGTTTCGTGTCTTAGGCCATCAGTGTGTACTTACGATGGGGAATTGTTTAATTTGGACGATGGGGAATTGTTTAATTTGGACTCTGTGCATGCTCTTTGAGACAGTGACCATAGACCTGCATTATATGACTGACAGACAAGAACGGTTTGACCTAAAAATATCAAAATTGAAACTACTGCGGAAAAAAAGACACCTACATCTTGGATGCCCTTCAGGTAAGCTAAAACATACCAAAATTTAATTTCAAAGTGAACTATCCCTTTAATGCCTCATTCATGGAGTGTGTCAGTTACACCTTCGTCTAACACTTTTTAAATGTTACTTTTTAAAAGTAACATTCTATTAATGTTTGAAGAATGATAAAACGGAATTTTTTTTTTTTTAAATGAACATTCCGAAATGGAATTTCGTAACATAATAGGAATATTAGTGAAACGTTCTTAGAATATATTTTTGTTAGCTGGGATGAATACACAATTTATTTTGTGAAAAAAAACTACAGTTTTTAACCATCAAATTTAGTGATATTAAACAAATCAGCAGATTTTGGTAACACTTTATTTTACAGTGTCCTTGTTACATATGTTACATGTACTTACCGTAGTAATAACAGCAAATTATGCATAATTACATGCAACTAACCCTCAACCAAACCCTAATCCTACCCTAACCCTATAGTAAGTACATGTAGTTAATTATTATTACTCAGTACTTAAATATATGATTACACTGTAACAATGACACCTTAAAATAAAGTGTAACCCAGATGTTTTTTCCTCTAGATGCAGGGCTGTGTTTGACGAAAAGAAAGGGTTTTGTGTGTGTGTGTGTGTGTGTGTGTGTGTGTGTGTGTGTGTGTGTGTGTGTGTGTGTGTGTGTGTGTGTGTGTGTGTGTGTGTGTGTGTGTGTGTGTTATCTGTGTGAGGTCAGATGTGTCCTTCAGTCAGCACAACACCATGATAACACAGTAAACCGCTGATAGAGCCTGAACTCACAGCAACACGACGAGACGCTCCCTGTCTTTACTGCGCTCTCTCACTGTACACCGCCTGCTGTCTCAACACACACTCGCATGCTGTCTCAACACACACTCGCATGCTGTCTCAACACACACTCGCATGTTGTCTCAACACACACTCGCATGCTGTCTCAACACACACTCGCATGCTGTCTCAACACACACTCGCGTGCTGTCTCAACACACACTCGCATGCTGTCTCAACACACACTCGCATGCGTACAGGAGACCGTAAACAGTGTGTCACTGATGCAAGCGCAAGTTATGTTGTTTTTGATTTGTTTGTTTGTTTTTTTTCAAGTTTTATTTATATAAGTGTTGGGCAATGATTAATCTCATCCAAAATTAAAAGCTTGTGTTTGCATAGTATATGTGTGTGTGTACTGTGTATAATTATTTTTTATATACAAATACACACATATGCATATATATATATATATATATATATATATATATATTATAAATTATGTATAAATATATACAGTATATACATGCAAATATTTCTTAAATATATAAATGCATATGTGTGTATTTATATATAAAAAATAATTATACACAGTACACACACACACATACTATGTAAACACAAGCTTTTATTTTGGATTTTGCGATAACTCGTTGCCCATCTCTGTTTCATATACTTTATACACTTTAAGTGATGTAACACTAATGTTAATCATTAAGTTTCTTTATAATTCCAAAAATAATTTGAATTTGAAACTTGGTCATTGTGCTTCTTTTGTTTGTACTTGCAAGTTATTCACTGTAAATTTATAACACACTAGTTAGATACTTCTGTCATATAATGTAGATAAATATATCAATGCAGATGATTTTAGATAAAAATGTAAAATAAAAATTGACCTTAAAAAACACAAGATTAAATGTTTTACAGCAGATGCTTCTGTACCAATGCAGTGTGACTTGCAAGTTAAATTAACACAATCATTTCACATTGTAATAAAAGTGTCATAATACCAGTTTTAATATGCGAACATGAATCTCTTTGACTTTTGAAAATTGACTTTTGAATTGAATAATAAAGTGTAAAGCGGATTTAAAAGCTGATCTGAAAAGCTCAAATACAGTCACAAGAAGTCCAGAAATACCGACCCAACATTTCTGTAGATGTTACTTTGAAGCTCTGTTCGTTTGTGAAATTAAGCATTTCTCTGGATGTGAGTGTGTTTGGCTTTATTGATTTAAAGATTTTGTTTTTTGTTTTTTAAAAAGAGTCAGTCAGTCACACGTTGGTCAAGTGTGCTATTTCCAAATTATTGAGTGAGTAAATCTGAGGTGTGTGTGTGTGTGTGTGTGTGTGTGTGTGTGTGTGTGTGTGTGTGTGTGTGTGTGTGTGTGTGTGTGTGTGTGTGTGTGTGTGTGTGTGTGTGTGTGTGTGTGTGTGTGTGTGTGTGTGTGTGTTGCAGTGTTGCAGTCGTGCTGTTTACTCAGAATGATAAGCTATGATGGATGTCCAGTGACGGCGCAGGTCACACACACACACACACACACACACACACACACAACACGTGACCATCCGCATGATAACTAAAACTAAACTAAAAGAGAAATACAGATATCTGAGCCAAATGATCGTCATGATGTTCAGTTCCATTACCGGCTCTGGAAGGTCTGCAGTCTTTCATCAGTGTGGACCGAGTGATAGATATATATAAAATATGCATAAAACTTGAATTGTGTGTCGCTTCGGCTGCGGCTGAACCAGCGTTCCTCCAGTTCCTCCAGTTCCTCCAGTAACGAGATCGAGCGTTCATTGCCTGATGTTCTCAAAAACATTATTTATACTTTAATCATGGATTTTATTTTTAGTCAGACGTTTGTAAA
>CM040801.1:2087500-2095000 GCA_022829025.1 Squalius cephalus
TACATACTTACACACACACTCACAGACACACCGACACACTTATACACGCACAAACTCACTCACATCCATACTTACACACATACTTAGACACACACTCACTTACACACACACAGACACACACACACAGTCACACACACACACTCACATACATACTTAAACACACACTCACACACAAACTTACTCACACACACCCACTCAGATACCCACCGACACACTTAGACATACACCACAAACTCACTCACATACACACTTACACACATACTCAGACACACACACATACACTTACACACTCACTCACTCTCACACACACACACACACACACACACAGTACATAAATGCCTTGAAGACACACGAATACACACACACACACACACACACACACACACACACACACACACACACACAGTTTAAAGATTTCTAAATAATATTTCAATAATTTAAGAACACATTTGCTTGTTCACGGCCCTGATGATGTCACTGATGATTAGGGTTGGGTATCGGTTGGGTTTTATCCGATACCAGTACCTACTCGGTATTTTTCAAACGGTTCCGGTGCTTAAACGGTTCTTGAAATGGTACTTAACAAAACTAAACCGCACACACTTTATCAAAAAAAATAATACCTCTGTGTGTGTGTGTGTGTGTGTGTGTGTGTGTGTGTGTGTGTGTGTGTGTGTGTGTGTTTGATTTTCTGAAAAAGATTTTCTGATTTCTGATTAAATGAAAAATTGTGCCGTTTAAAAGGCTACTGATGTAGCCGAAAACACTTGAGTTAACATCAAAATTTTGTCTTCTCATATTATGACTTTTACAAAACAGAGAAATATCTGACACTGAGCAGAAATATTTAACACACACAGTATAGCCTCATATAAATATACTTGATATTGATATACTTCATACTTGATATGCAAGATTTGCAGTTGGCATTAAAATATTAGACTTATCCGAAGAGGAACACTGGCAGCTGAACTTGAACTTTAGTCAGGCGTGTCAGAGGTTTTGGGTTCTAATCCGCATTTGTAGTTTTTTTTTTTTTTTTTTTTTTTTTTTTACGATTATGCTCATCAGTGGTTGTATATCAAGCAGGGACACTTTGTGTCCATTATATTTTGTGATTTCACCAGAATGAATAGATAGGCGTCGTCTAGGGCTTAAAGGGATACTCCACTTTAAAATGAAAATTCTGTCATCATATACTCACCCTCATGTTGTTTCAAACCTGTATGAATTTCTTTCTTCTGCTGAACAGAAAGGAAGATATTTAGAATAATATCAGTAACCAGACAGTTTCTGGTCTCATTGACTTCCATAGGCTAGTAGGAAAAAAATACTATGGAAGTAAATGAGACCAGAAACTGTCTGGTTACTGATATTATTCTAAATATCTTCCTTTCTGTTCAGCAGAAGAAAGAAATTCATAAAGAATTGAAACAACATGAGGGTGAGTATATGATGACAGAATTTTCATTTTAAAGTGGAGTATCCCTTTAAATCAAACTTCATTCACGCACATATGAAACCCTTGCATACACATAGGCCTACTAAGTAGTCATACATGTATACTGCTGAATGCTCAAACTAATATGAAATGCTCAACATCACATCTAAAGTCGCTCACGCACAAACACGCAAACTCTACACACACGAGACGCGCGGAACTCTCCGCGCATACTCATCTGAGACGCGAGCACACACACACACACACACACACACACACACACACACACACACAACTCTCCGCGCACATAATCATATAGACGGCGCCTCATAAATAGATCGATCTCCGCAATTAAGCGCGCGTCCGAGTGACAGTGCGGTGTGCGCGAGCCACTAGAGAAAACACTGTATCCGCGCCACTGATCGCAGCGGCAACGAGCACTTTGATCACTTGATTTAAAAAACGCATTTCAGCGCCAGATCGCCTCTTATTTAACAAACGAACTAAATTAATGCTCGCTCTGCTGGTTTACTGGAGATGTTTTATTATTGGATCATTCGTGCCGCGAGATGTTTTATAGGGGGCGGTAAAAAACGTCAGGCACCGAAAGTTTTGTTCTTATTCGGTCTGGTTACTACCGTTTACGTCGGAACCGGTTCCCTATTGGAACCGGGTCTCGGTACCCAACCCTACTGATGATGGTTAATGGTCACATGACATGCAGGCAAACAAAGAAAATGCACTTTTAGTGAGTGTCTTGACCTTTTATAAGATGCTGTCATGGCATTTATATCTATTACAGTATTACATACTGATGATTAATGATGTTGTGCAAGTATTCATCAACTCATCTACTATTATCATTTACCATGTTTACACAACTGAACCTGTAAATTAGCTATCGGCCGATGCATGTTCATTTTTAACGTTATCATTATCGGCCTGATAAGAAAATTTGGCCGATATATTAAAGCCGATAAATAATGTATTATTTCCTTCAGCTGAGACACTTCAGATGCGCACTGTTCAACATGATGATTTTAAATTGCTTGAAATATGGAAAATATTGGAAATATTAAAATATGAAAATATGGAAATATTAAATTGCTTCAAAAAGGAAAATAGAGTTCAGTGCAACATGTGCAGCGCAAGTCTGTCATATCGGCTACATAAAATTATAATGAGAACATTATAATTGTGTGTTTGGGACGTGGATTTTAATGGTGAGACTTGTTTTTTTGTAATCAGGCTCTGATTCATAAAAAAATCATAAAAAAAATTTGGATTTAGATTAATCAGCCAATATATCGGTTATCGGCTTTCAAATATAAAGAATTATCGGTATCGGCCAAACTGTTCATATCCCTAATTTTATACTTTAAAATCTTTAAATGTATTATGTAAAAAGCAAGCGGCAACCTCCCTGAACTGCAGTTCATCCACTGGCCACTAGAGGCCGGCTGCAGAAGAGACTCAATCCCATAGAGCCCCATGTTGAAATGCCCAACTTTACAGCAGAATAAAACATGTTTACAGTCTGGTGCAAAAAGTGGTTTTGGTCTATATAGCTAATGTTGTCCTTCATGACGACTGTGAGGGGGGTGAGTTTTTTATAACTCATCCATTTACAGTTTTTTACAATCACTATGACAATTTTCTCAATACTTGTAACAAATTTCCTAAACTCTTAACGCACCAACACACAATTGGCAAAACAGTTAATTTTATGCTCAAAATCACACATTGCAAACTAAACTCCAACACTAATTTTCAAAATACAATAATACACTAGCAACAATACACTATGTCTACCAAAACACTGCAAACAATGTCTCAAAATCAAATCATTTTTCAAAACACTAACATATGTTCTCGTCCAACAGGAAGATGTAGTCAATCACAGCAGAATGTCATATAAACACTAACATCAGAAACTGCATTATTTGACATGTGTCGGGTCTGCCACTATACAACAGACAGTATAGTGTACTGATCATAGATTGTGTTTTGCACTGCAGTTTCTTTTGAAGCCTCTCTACATTTTTGTTTTGTTGGGTTTTTAGGTCTTTTGCTGCAGAAATTCAATAAAAAAGCCCCATCTCAGATGCTTTATATGTACGGTTAGTGAAAAAATGACAGAGACAGAATTGCTGCAATAAAGACTTTATTTGCAAAAGGACATTACTGCAAGATAACAAAAATATGCAATATAGCTGCCATTTATTATGTGAAAATACAAAATATACGAACAGAAAACGCACCAAAAAAAAGAGTCATCTTCTAATTATCTATTTGCATAATTAAATCAGCTGTTTCTCTGTAATACAGTTTTTATCAACTGCTTACACACAAAATCTTTTCATGTCACACGATTTTTGAAACCTCTCACTCAAAGTGCAAAACTACATGCCAAATCTTCAAAACCATAAGCTATTTCTCAGCCTTTGACTCAGTTTTCAATTGCATAAAACACTTTTTGCAAAACACTACACACAATTCTCTACCTAAAACACAAAGATCTATCAGGAAGTGACTTGCTTTCCTTTTCCAAACACAACCAATCAAAATGCTACACTTATTCACCAGGTCACACAGACACACTCCTCACATGTGCAAACACTAATTGCTTAACTGATCACTAACCAATCACTGCTTTACTGTAGTATAGGCCTAAATAGGTCAAAGGTCAGATGATCTGTTTTGAACAATGGATTCCTGGGACCCCCCGGGACCCCCCAACACACACACACACACACACACACACACACACACACAATTGTGTTCTTTACTGTATTCTAAAGAATATACTTTTGGTTTACAGTACATATGTTTATGGTTTTGTTGTATGCTACTGTAAACAACAATAATGTTAGACCTAATAAATATTTTCTGTTTCTACATTGCATTGGTGTTTACAGTGTACTTGTTACATCAGATTACTTTCACTGTAGAACATTGTATTGAAATATAGATATAAGCCTATGAAAGACCAAAGAGCTTTAGATTTAGAACAGCAGTGTTTACATGGTATATCCAAAAATGTACTATTATGAAAGAAGTGTTTGCCATTTGATGCAAATGCTTCATTCTGACGTGTGTTTATGGGATTTTGAATGCAGTGTTGCATTTTGAAGGAGATGTGAGGCATTTTGCATTTTGTGTGTGCAGTTTTGAGAATTGTGTGTAGAGTTTTGAAAAAAGGAGACTTAGTTTTGAAAACGTGTGTAAGCAATTGGTAAAAACTGTATGTATGTACTGTCTGTAGTAAGTGTAACACTGAACCAAAAAAAGGCCTAAGTCATTATGATGAATGGAGAAGAAGTGTTTTCCATTCATCATAGTGTTTTACATTGAGCACATCAGTGTTCAACTGGTTCTTATAAATGTCTATTCATATGATGGTTTGTGTGTGTCAGTTGAAAACAAAATACCATTTTGAGAAGAAATAACATTGTTTTGAATAAAGTTTCATTTTGCAGGAGAATTGAGGGGTTTTGCCCATTGTGTGTGTAGAGTTCTGAGAATATGAGGCATGCTTTCAGAAAATGTGTGTAAACAATTGAGAAAAACTATAAAGAATATACTTTTGGTTTACAGTACATATGTTTATGGTTTTGTTGTATGCTACTGTAAACAACAATAATGTTAGACCTAATAAATATTTTCTGTTTCTACATTGCATTGGTGTTTACAGTGTACTTGTTACATCAGATTACTTTCACTGTAGAACATTGTATTGAAATGTAGATATAAGCCTATGAAAGACCAAAGAGCTTTAGATTTAGAACAGCAGTGTTTACATGGTATATCCAAAAATGTATTATTATGAAAGATGTGTTTGCCATTTGATGCAAATGCTTCATTCTGACGTGTGTTTATGGGATTTTGAATGCAGTGTTGCATTTTGAAGGAGATGTGAGGCATTTTGCATTTTGTGTGTGCAGTTTTGAGAATTGTGTGTAGAGTTTTGAAAAAAGGAGACTTAGTTTTGAAAATGTGTGTAAGCAATTGGTAAAAACTGTAATATAATAAAATACAGGGGATATATGTGTGTTTCAGCTCACAGTATCAGCAGCGGTTCACCTTGACCTGTACCTGTAAGGTTAGGGTTCAGAACATGTGTTCTCTGTTCTGACATACAGTGTTAAAGCACTGGTAAATTTGGCAGTAAAAGTCCTTTGTTTTGGTCTTGTTTGAGCTTGTGTGTAAAAGAAGTCCAAGCATTTTAAATTTGTGTTTCACGAGTTCACACTTACAAATAAGTCAGATAGAATAAATGCGTATTTGGCGTGCTGTCCGAGGAGAGGGCTCCGTGCTCGGTATTTGGCCCGAACCCAGAGTACTCCCCCCGTATTCCTGGCTGTGAAGAACAAGCCAAGAGTGAGGAGTCGGGGTGGTGGAGGGATGCTGAAAACTGTCAAGGAAGTTAGGTGAGTTGACAGAGTGAATATATATATATATGCTTCCTCTCATGCTGATAGGGTAGACATGGTAATTGTTTGATGAGTTGATTGATTGATTGATTGCTTGATTATTTGAACGTGCTCCTCCCGAACTTTGTTAATAAAACATCATTAATTGTATGCATTTTGTGTTAAAGCAACAAGAAATGTGTTAATAGTATAGGCTAGCTTACACAGGCGGATGCAGCGCTAACTGTGTTAAGAGTTTTGGAAAATTGTTAAAAGTATTGAAAAATCTGTCATGGCAATCGTAAAAAACTGTAAATTATATTAAGCCTTAAATTTCTGCATAATTAAGGGTGTCCACTTTTGAGTGACAGGTGGATTCCCGGTCATTAGACATCATTAGCCGTCACGTCACCTCAGCTCATTTTATTCTGCCCCATGTTCAGGTGATGTCATACACACACACATCGTGTTCAGGTGATGTCATACACACACACATCGTGTTCAGGTGATGTCATACACACACACATCGTGTTCAGGTGATGTCACACACACACACACATCGTGTTCAAGGGATGTCATACACACACACATCGTGTTCAGGTGATGTCATACACACACACATCGTGTTCAGGTGATGTCATACACACACACATCGTGTTCAGGTGATGTCACACACACACACACATCGTGTTCAAGGGATGTCATACACACACACATCGTGTTCAAGGGATGTCATACACACACACATCATGTTCAAGTGATAGTGATGTCATACACACACATCATGTCATACACACACACACATCATGTTCAAGTGATGTCACACACACACACGTCAAACACACACACACACACATCATGTTCAAGTGATGTCATACACACACACACACACATCATGTTCAAGTGATGTCATGCACACACACACATCATGTCATACACACACACATCATGTTCAAGTGATGTCATACACACACACACACACACACATAATTTTCAAGTGATGTCATACACACACACATCATGTTCAAGTGATGTCATACACACACACATCATGTCATACACACACACATCATGTTCAAGTGATGTCAATACACACACACATCATGTTCAAGTGATGTCATACACACACACACACACACATCATGTCATACACACACACGTTCAAGTGATGTCACACACACACACACACACACATCATGTTCAAGTGATGTCATACACACACACACACATCATGTCACACACACACACACACACACACACACATCATGTCATACACACACACACACACACATCATGTCACATACACACACACACATCATGTCATACATACACACACACACATCATGTCATACACACACACACACACACATCATGTCATACACACACACACACACACACACATCATGTCATACACACACACACACACACACACATCTGAGTTGTGTATTTATGCACAGGTTTCCACATGTTGTTTAGTGTTTGTGAGTGTGAAGAGTTTGATCTGAATCTGAGCGTGGCCTGAATGTTTCAGCCTTTCTGCCTGTTCTGTCCGTCCGTCTCTCTCTTTTCTTCAGTAATTATTTACACCCAAGGTCACGGCAGCTGCGGGAGAAATTTAGGGAGTGTGTGTGTCTGACGAAGAGAGTG
>CM040801.1:2097500-2125000 GCA_022829025.1 Squalius cephalus
TCAGTGTATAGAGTGATCATAGAGTTCAGTGTACATAGAGTTCAGTGTATAGAGTGATCATAGAGTTCAGTGTATAGAGTGATCATAGAGTGATCATAGAGTGATCATAGAGTTCATTGTATAGAGTGATCATAGAGTTCAGTGTATAGAGTGATCATAGAGTTCAGTGTATAGAGTGATCATAAAGTGATCATAGAGTTCAGTGTATAGAGTGATCATAGAGTTCAGTGTATAGAGTGATCATAGAGTGATCATAGAGTTCAGTGTATAGAGTGATCAGAGTTCAGTGTATAGAGTGATCATAGAGTTCAGTGTATAGAGTGATCATAGAGTGATCATAGAGTTCAGTGTATAGAGTGATCATAGAGTGATCATAGAGTTCAGTGTATAGAGTGATCAGAGTTCAGTGTATAGAGTGATCATAGAGTGATCATAGAGTTCAGTGAATAGAGTGATCATAGAGTGATCATAGAATGATCATAGAGTTCAGTGTATAGAGTGATCATAGAGTTCAGTGTATAGAGTGATCATAGAGTGATCATAGAGTTCAGTGTATAGAGTGATCCAGTGTATAGAGTGATCATAGAGTTCAGTGTGTAGAGTGATCATAGAGTTCAGTGTATAGAGTGATCATAGAGTTCAGTGTATAGAGTGATCATAGAGTGATCATAGAGTTCAGTGAATAGAGTGATCATAGAGTTCAGTGAATAGAGTGATCATAGAGTGATCATAGAGTGATCATAGAGTTCAGTGTATAGAGTGATCATAGAGTGATCATAGAGTTCAGTGAATAGAGTGATCATAGAGTGATCATAGAGTGATCATAGAGTGATCATAGAGTTCAGTGTATAGAGTGATCATAGAGTTCAGTGAATAGAGTGATCATAGAGTGATCATAGAGTGATCATAGAGTTCAGTGTATAGAGTGATCATAGAGTTCAGTGTATAGAGTGATCATAGAGTGATCATAAAGTGATCATAGAGTTCAGTGTATAGAGTGATCATAGAGTGATCAGTCAGGCTCAGGAGACTGTAAGTGTACAGCGTCGAGGTGAGAAATATTAATATTAAAACTCCTTTAGTTTAATGACGTAGAAAACACTTGAAGGAAACTCTATCGCCCCCTTGAGTCCTGGTGCATTAACATCAACACATTAAATCTGAAGAAGGACACTAGTGTGTGTTTGCGTGAAGTGTGTGTTTCAGGTCATTTCTCCATGTTAGCGGGAGAATGAGCTTCTCCTTAACCTGCTGTCTCCCTGTTCAAACACTCCCGGGATTTATGACAGTCCTGCAGGATTCTCGATATTTATAGGGATTATCTCCAGTGATGCGTCTCATTATTAATGTCTTTGCTTTTCTATTATTTTGAAACAATATATTTTCAGAGGATAAAATCCTGCGTTCAGCCGGTCTGAGGAGTGTGTTACAGAGTTCACCCATTCTCCCCTTCATTTCTCTGCAGTGACATCATACATGCGTTTGGGTTCAGAGGTCATTTGTAAAGGAATTTGCTAAAGTTTCCTGAATGGTTTCAGTCAGAAGAGTTTGTATGAGGTTCTTGAATTCAGTGAAATACTACAGTTCAAAAAATACTCTAAATATTGGGGGCAGTGAGATTTTTTATTTTTATTTTTAGTCTCTTCTGCTCATCAAAGCTGCATTGATCAAAAATACATTAAAAATTGTGAAATATTTTTATATTTTAAATCATCTGTTGTCTATGTGAATATATAGTAAAGTGTAATGTATCCCTGTGATCAAAGCTGAATTTTCAGCATCATTACTCCAGTCTTCAGTGTAAAAAGTGATCAGCTGACTTAAACTTAAAAAGTGAAGAAACCCATTACCCTAAAATTATTAAATAAACTTTATGCATAATAGAAAAAAAAAAATGTAAAGTTCATTTAACTTTTCCATGCAATATAACTTTTTCAATTTTCAAAGTTTATTTCCTTAATCATTTTAAGGCAACATTTTTTTTTAAGTTAAGTCAACTGATCACTTTTTTACAGTGCGTTCAGAAATCACTCTAATATGATGATTTGCTGCTCAAGAAACATTTATGATTATTATCAGTGTTGAAAACAGTTCCATGATACATGTGATGCACTTTCTGGATCATTTGATGAATATAAAGTTCAAAAGAACAGCATTTATTTGAAATAGAAACATTATAAATGTTTTTACTGTCACTTTTGATCAAATTAATGTGTCCTTGCTGAATAAAATAATTACTTTCTTTATAAAAAAACACAAGGCTAGTTGTTTAGAGTTGAATAAAGTCCTTTTATTGATTTCGGTTCTTTTAATAACCAGATGCTTTTAAACATCAAGATCTGAGTTTCCCAAACTGTGGTTTGCGCGAATGACAAGATAATAATTTAATTAAATCATTAAAGCAAATAAGGAATTTAGGAAGTTACTAAAAAAAAAAACCATGAAACATTTAATTTGTTTACGTGCATGTCGTGAACCGTGACCATAAAATCTGTTAAGTTTGTGAAATTTGGGAATCACTGTTTTAATGTGGTTCTCCACTGACATCATCTCTAATACAGTCAAACCAGCATTTATTCAGACGCCTTCAACATTTCTCACATTATCACAGTTTATTCGCTATAGTTTAGAAAATGGTGATAAAATATGAGCAGAACTCAGTTGATATTTGACTGGTTTTGTCCGTCCTTCTGTTAGACTGTCTCACACATGAATTATGTTGAATATCTGTCAGCTGTTAAATTTAACTACACAATTAGATAATACCAGTTTAGCTCAACCAATCACCAAGCAATGCTTCATTGTGTTCAGTCTGTGTGTGAAAAGAGCATTAGCGATTAAAGAAAACACACTTCAGCAGAACATGATCAGCTCAAAGTGTATGAAGAATGTTTGGGTATAATATGTCACAGTTTACTTTATTTTGCTCTCCTCACTTACATAAATGAACTATAGTGTCCTGATCACACTAGTTAATATCAAAAATGTGTCTCTGAATAATGTTTGGTTTGACTGTACGTTTATCCCGCGTGGGTTCTGGACGCTGGGCTCCTGGTTGGTGATTCCCAGGTCAGCTGTGCCGACACTATCAGGGTCCGTCTCGGTCCTCCAGGAGCCTGACGTCACGGGCTGATAACGGGGTCCGGTGGAGCTGGAGGGGGTTTAGACTAACAGAGACAGGCTGGATAAGAGCTCAGACTGATAAGAGCCGAGACTGTGGAGCCCTATTGTTCCAGAGGATCCTCCAGAAGCGGCGTGTTATTATGACATGTATGACTGTTGACGGTGTGTGTGTGTGTGTACGTGTGTGTGAGCGTACGGATCCGCAACAAACAGGAATATTCCCTCACTTATCAGACTCTATGACCTGCTGAATTGAGACACTCCTCTGTGCTATTATTTCCTCTCATTGTGTGTGTGTGTGTCCAGTGTTATTATTGATATACTATTATATTAGAGCTGCATGATTCTGGATAAACTGAGAATCATGATTTTTTTAAATTCAAATGGAGGTCATGATTCTGAACAGTCAAATAAACAAAATAACGTAATTTACTAGACGTTCTGACAAAATATTAATTGCTGCAGTCTATTTAAAAATGTTTAATTAAGTCGAATTAATATATTTTTTAAATGGATTGAGTGAATGATTCAATGACTCACTCATAAAGACTTTCATTACTGGATGAATCTTTGTTTTTTTTGAACGAATCTCGAATGAATGATTCAATGACAAATACATTTTAACTGGTGTAACGATGTAATGATACAATCTTTATCAATAGACACAGGCGAATCGCTGTCATTTAGGAGTAATATTGCGTGTGTGTTTGAATTGAGATTCCCATCTTTAACGATTAATCGTGCAGCTCTGTATTGTAGAAATTTTAAATCAATTTATTTAAATATTACTTATTAGTTTTTATATTTTCTGATTATTTTAAATGAATTAAGTGTAATTTTTGTGTTTTTTTATCTTTTTATTTATTTAAGTTTGTTTAGTTATTTCTGGTCAGTTTTAGTACTTCTAAATAAACTAAGCGAAAATTAGAAATGTTGACTTTCTGACTGGAATACAATTTTAAAAAATGTATATTTAATTTATATTATATTAATTTCAATACATTTTTTGTTGCTTTGATAACTAAAATAAAATACGTTCAAGTTTTTTTACATTTACTTCAGTTAACAGACATATGTATTTTATAGTTTTAGTTTACGATTAACGATAACAACACTGTCCAGTTGAAAGAAAAATCTCAAACGAGATCTCTTTTTTCATAATTGACAAATTTGCACATAATTGACGAATTTCGACACTGTTATTGAACTGATCTGAATCAACACTGAACTAAACAGCTTATGAATCAAGCTGAATATTGAATATTGTCTTCTGTAGAGCTGCTTATGGCTGAATTGAACTGGTTTCATAATTGATTAACTTTAGACAGTTATTGAACTGTTTTTAAATGTTTCAAGAGAACATTCAAAAGTAACATTTCCCTAATGAGAAAAAGGCATGTTCCCTTAATGTTCACATAACAAACAAAAAAATAACAAAAACATTTTAAAACGCTTAAAAAAATGACTTTTTTGAACGTTCAGGGAACTTTTAGAAATAACATTTTCATAACTTAATGGGAACGTTAAGTTATGAAACGTTCACATATTTTTGTGAAATAACAAAAATAACTTAGAACATATTTTTGTTTTTTGTTCATATTTATGAGACTTTATCAAGTCTCCTGAGATAATCAAAACAATTGATTCTTGCGTCCTCAACGTTGAGAGAGGAAAGCAGAACTTAAGTCATGTGACTGATGATTTCATTACATCATCAATGTCAAGGCCCAGTATAGACTCCAC
Source organism: Squalius cephalus (assembly GCA_022829025.1). NCBI lineage: Eukaryota > Metazoa > Chordata > Actinopteri > Cypriniformes > Leuciscidae > Squalius > Squalius cephalus. Next base: position 2,102,367 of record CM040801.1, read on the forward strand.
ATGACTGAAATACAGCAGCTTGTGGTCTAAAAGTTGAACAAATTTATGGATATACAGTCAGGACTTGTCATTTTTATTAGACTCTCTGTTTAACTGGAGCAGGTCAGAGGTCATGAGGCCCTCATTATTAGCGCAAAACCACCGAAACCACACAAGACCTGATTGTGAAGATGTGATAGTGCTAATAACGGCAATAAATATCTTAACCCGTTTCTCTTCACCCATAATTCTGCACGTCCTTCACATATGCTTTATGAATCTTTCTCACGTAATCAGGTCATTGGGATCAGATAAGGGATTATGGGTAATATTATAATATACTGTTTTGTCAAATGTTCTGGTTGGTCCCCTGAGAAAATATTAAATTTGTTCAGTTTTTAGTTTAGATCACTAAGCCATACACATTTGATTCGACCAGCTAAAGACAATTATGTAACACTCCATCATTGGAATTCAGATTCAAGTTTTTTTAAATATGGAACTGTAATTTGCTTTTAAATATTGTTTTTAAACATATTTATGTGTCTGCAGTGTGTGTATACAACCACCCTATTGTGGTGAAAATCCATCCACCCCGTTTGTTATTTTCCCCATAAATATGAAACAGGGTCTCAAAATGAGCCATTCAGGAATGTGATCCAATGTGACATAACACGAGAATGAACCTCATTGGTTCTTTCTGAAGCTCAAACATGATGCATAATACGAGAATGAACCTCATTGGTTCTTTCTGAAGCTCAAACGTGATGCGTAACACGAGAATGAACCTCATTGGTTCTTTCTGAAGCTCAAACGTGATGCGTAACACGAGAATGAACCTCATTGGTTCTTGCTGAAGCTCAAACGTGATGCGTAACACAAGAATGAACCTCATTGGTTCTTGCTGAAGCTCAAACGTGATGCGTAACACGAGAATGAACCTCATTGGTTCTTTCTGAAGCTCAAACGTGATGCGTAACACGAGAATGAACCTCATTGGTTCTTGCTGAAGCTCAAACGTGATGCGTAACACAAGAATGAACCTCATTGGTTCTTGCTGAAGCTCAAACGTGCTGCGTAACACGAGAATGAACCTCATTGGTTCTTGCTGAAGCTCAAACGTGATGCGTAACACGAGAATGAACCTCATTGGTTCTTACTGAAGCTCAAACGTCCTGCGTAACACGAGAATGAACCTCATTGGTTCTTGCTGAAGCTCAAACGTCCTGCGTAACACGAGAATGAACCTCATTGGTTCTTGCAGAAGCTCAAACGTCCTGCGTAACACGAGAATGAACCTCATTGGTTCTTGCTGAAGCTCAAACGTGATGCGTAACACGAGAATGAACCTCATTGGTTCTTACTGAAGCTCAAACGTGATGCGTAACACGAGAATGAACCTCATTGGTTCTTGCTGAAGCTCAAACGTGATGCGTAACACGAGAATGAACCTCATTGGTTCTTACTGAAGCTCAAACGTGATGCGTAACACGAGAATGAACCTCATTGGTTCTTGCTGAAGCTCAAACATGATGCGTAACACGAGAATGAACCTCATTGGTTCTTACTGAAGCTCAAACGTGATGCGTAACACGAGAATGAACCTCATTGGTTCTTACTGAAGCTCAAACGTGATGCGTAACACGAGAATGAACCTCATTGGTTCTTGCTGAAGCTCAAACGTCCTGCGTAACACGAGAATGAACCTCATTGGTTCTTGCTGAAGCTCAAACGTGATGCGTAACACGAGAATGAACCTCATTGGTTCTTACTGAAGCTCAAACGTCCTGCGTAACACGAGAATGAACCTCATTGGTTCTTGCTGAAGCTCAAACGTGATGCGTAACACGAGAATGAACCTCATTGGTTCTTACTGAAGCTCAAACGTGATGCGTAACACGAGAATGAACCTCATTGGTTCTTGCTGAAGCTCAAACATGATGCGTAACACGAGAATGAACCTCATTGGTTCTTACTGAAGCTCAAACGTGATGCGTAACACGAGAATGAACCTCATTGGTTCTTACTGAAGCTCAAACGTGATGCGTAACACGAGAATGAACCTCATTGGTTCTTGCTGAAGCTCAAACGTCCTGCGTAACACGAGAATGAACCTCATTGGTTCTTGCTGAAGCTCAAACGTGATGCGTAACACGAGAATGAACCTCATTGGTTCTTACTGAAGCTCAAACGTCCTGCGTAACACGAGAATGAACCTCATTGGTTCTTGCTGAAGCTCAAAAGTCCTGCGTAACACGAGAATGAACCTCATTGGTTCTTGCTGAAGCTCAAACGTGATGCGTAACACGAGAATGAACCTCATTGGTTCTTGCTGAAGCTCAAACATGATGCGTAACACGAGAATGAACCTCATTGGTTCTTACTGAAGCTCAAACATGATGCGTAACACGAGAATGAACCTCATTGGTTCTTACTGAAGCTCAAACGTGATGCGTAACATGAGAATGAACCTCATTGGTTCTTACTGAAGCTCAAACGTCCTGCGTAACACGAGAATGAACCTCATTGGTTCTTGCAGAAGCTCAAACGTGATGCGTAACACGAGAATGAACCTCATTGGTTCTTACTGAAGCTCAAACGTGATGCGTAACACGAGAATGAACCTCATTGGTTCTTACTGAAGCTCAAACGTCCTGCGTAACACGAGAATGAACCTCATTGGTTCTTGCTGAAGCTCAAACGTGATGCGTAACACGAGAATGAACCTCATTGGTTCTTACTGAAGCTCAAACGTGATGCGTAACACGAGAATGAACCTCATTGGTTCTTACTGAAGCTCAAACGTGATGCGTAACACGAGAATGAACCTCATTGGTTCTTACTGAAGCTCAAACGTGATGCGTAACACGAGAATGAACCTCATTGGTTCTTACTGAAGCTCAAACGTCCTGCGTAACACGAGAATGAACCTCATTGGTTCTTGCTGAAGCTCAAACGTGATGCGTAACACGAGAATGAACCTCATTGGTTCTTACTGAAGCTCAAACGTCCTGCGTAACACGAGAATGAACCTCATTGGTTCTTGCTGAAGCTCAAACGTGATGCGTAACACGAGAATGAACCTCATTGGTTCTTACTGAAGCTCAAACATGATGCGTAACACGAGAATGAACCTCATTGGTTCTTACTGAAGCTCAAACGTGATGCGTAACATGAGAATGAACCTCATTGGTTCTTACTGAAGCTCAAACGTGATGCGTAACACGAGAATGAACCTCATTGGTTCTTGCTGAAGCTCAAACGTCCTGCGTAACACGAGAATGAACCTCATTGGTTCTTACTGAAGCTCAAACGTGATGCGTAACACGAGAATGAACCTCATTGGTTCTTGCTGAAGCTCAAACGTGATGCGTAACACGAGAATGAACCTCATTGGTTCTTACTGAAGCTCAAACGTGATGCGTAACACGAGAATGAACCTCATTGGTTCTTGCTGAAGCTCAAAAGTCCTGCGTAACACGAGAATGAACCTCATTGGTTCTTGCTGAAGCTCAAACATGATGCGTAACACGAGAATGAACCTCATTGGTTCTTACTGAAGCTCAAACGTGATGCGTAACACGAGAATGAACCTCATTGGTTCTTACTGAAGCTCAAACGTGATGCGTAACACGAGAATGAACCTCATTGGTTCTTGCTGAAGCTCAAACGTCCTGCGTAACACGAGAATGAACCTCATTGGTTCTTGCTGAAGCTCAAACGTGATGCGTAACACGAGAATGAACCTCATTGGTTCTTACTGAAGCTCAAACGTCCTGCGTAACACGAGAATGAACCTCATTGGTTCTTGCTGAAGCTCAAAAGTCCTGCGTAACACGAGAATGAACCTCATTGGTTCTTGCTGAAGCTCAAACGTGATGCGTAACACGAGAATGAACCTCATTGGTTCTTGCTGAAGCTCAAACATGATGCGTAACACGAGAATGAACCTCATTGGTTCTTACTGAAGCTCAAACATGATGCGTAACACGAGAATGAACCTCATTGGTTCTTACTGAAGCTCAAACGTGATGCGTAACATGAGAATGAACCTCATTGGTTCTTACTGAAGCTCAAACGTCCTGCGTAACACGAGAATGAACCTCATTGGTTCTTGCAGAAGCTCAAACGTGATGCGTAACACGAGAATGAACCTCATTGGTTCTTACTGAAGCTCAAACGTGATGCGTAACACGAGAATGAACCTCATTGGTTCTTACTGAAGCTCAAACGTCCTGCGTAACACGAGAATGAACCTCATTGGTTCTTGCTGAAGCTCAAACGTGATGCGTAACACGAGAATGAACCTCATTGGTTCTTACTGAAGCTCAAACGTGATGCGTAACACGAGAATGAACCTCATTGGTTCTTACTGAAGCTCAAACGTGATGCGTAACACGAGAATGAACCTCATTGGTTCTTACTGAAGCTCAAACGTGATGCGTAACACGAGAATGAACCTCATTGGTTCTTACTGAAGCTCAAACGTCCTGCGTAACACGAGAATGAACCTCATTGGTTCTTGCTGAAGCTCAAACGTGATGCGTAACACGAGAATGAACCTCATTGGTTCTTACTGAAGCTCAAACGTCCTGCGTAACACGAGAATGAACCTCATTGGTTCTTGCTGAAGCTCAAACGTGATGCGTAACACGAGAATGAACCTCATTGGTTCTTACTGAAGCTCAAACATGATGCGTAACACGAGAATGAACCTCATTGGTTCTTACTGAAGCTCAAACGTGATGCGTAACATGAGAATGAACCTCATTGGTTCTTACTGAAGCTCAAACGTGATGCGTAACACGAGAATGAACCTCATTGGTTCTTGCTGAAGCTCAAACGTCCTGCGTAACACGAGAATGAACCTCATTGGTTCTTACTGAAGCTCAAACGTGATGCGTAACACGAGAATGAACCTCATTGGTTCTTGCTGAAGCTCAAACGTGATGCGTAACACGAGAATGAACCTCATTGGTTCTTACTGAAGCTCAAACGTCCTGCGTAACACGAGAATGAACCTCATTGGTTCTTGCTGAAGCTCAAACGTGATGCGTAACACGAGAATGAACCTCATTGGTTCTTACTGAAGCTCAAACGTCCTGCGTAACACGAGAATGAACCTCATTGGTTCTTGCTGAAGCTCAAACGTGATGCGTAACACGAGAATGAACCTCATTGGTTCTTACTGAAGCTCAAACGTCCTGCGTAACACGAGAATGAACCTCATTGGTTCTTGCTGAAGCTCAAACGTGATGCGTAACACGAGAATGAACCTCATTGGTTCTTACTGAAGCTCAAACGTCCTGCGTAACACGAGAATGAACCTCATTGGTTCTTACTGAAGCTCAAACGTGATGCGTAACACGAGAATGAACCTCATTGGTTCTTGCTGAAGCTCAAACGTGATGCGTAACACGAGAATGAACCTCATTGGTTCTTGATGAAGCTCAAACGTGATGCGTAACACGAGAATGAACCTCATTGGTTCTTAATGAAGCTCAAACGTCCTGCGTAACACGAGAATGAACCTCATTGGTTCTTACTGAAGCTCAAACGTGATGCGTAACACGAGAATGAACCTCATTGGTTCTTGCTGAAGCTCAAACGTGATGCTTAACACGAGAATGAACCTCATTGGTTCTTACTGAAGCTCAAACGTCCTGCGTAACACGAGAATGAACCTCATTGGTTCTTGCTGAAGCTCAAACGTGATGCGTAACACGAGAATGAACCTCATTGGTTCTTACTGAAGCTCAAACGTCCTGCGTAACACGAGAATGAACCTCATTGGTTCTTGCTGAAGCTCAAACGTGATGCGTAACACGAGAATGAACCTCATTGGTTCTTACTGAAGCTCAAACGTCCTGCGTAACACGAGAATGAACCTCATTGGTTCTTGCTGAAGCTCAAACGTGATGCGTAACACGAGAATGAACCTCATTGGTTCTTGCTGAAGCTCAAACGTGATGCGTAACACGAGAATGAACCTCATTGGTTCTTGCTGAAGCTCAAACATGATGCGTAACACGAGAATGAACCTCATTGGTTCTTACTGAAGCTCAAACATGATGCGTAACACGAGAATGAACCTCATTGGTTCTTACTGAAGCTCAAACGTGATGCGTAACACGAGAATGAACCTCATTGGTTCTTACTGAAGCTCAAACGTCCTGCGTAACACGAGAATGAACCTCATTGGTTCTTGCAGAAGCTCAAACGTGATGCGTAACACGAGAATGAACCTCATTGGTTCTTACTGAAGCTCAAACGTGATGCGTAACACGAGAATGAACCTCATTGGTTCTTACTGAAGCTCAAACGTCCTGCGTAACACGAGAATGAACCTCATTGGTTCTTGCTGAAGCTCAAACGTGATGCGTAACACGAGAATGAACCTCATTGGTTCTTACTGAAGCTCAAACGTGATGCGTAACACGAGAATGAACCTCATTGGTTCTTACTGAAGCTCAAACGTGATGCGTAACACGAGAATGAACCTCATTGGTTCTTACTGAAGCTCAAACGTCCTGCGTAACACGAGAATGAACCTCATTGGTTCTTGCTGAAGCTCAAACGTGATGCGTAACACGAGAATGAACCTCATTGGTTCTTGCAGAAGCTCAAACGTGATGCGTAACACGAGAATGAACCTCATTGGTTCTTACTGAAGCTCAAACGTGATGCGTAACACGAGAATGAACCTCATTGGTTCTTGCAGAAGCTCAAACGTGATGCGTAACACGAGAATGAACCTCATTGGTTCTTGCAGAAGCTCAAACGTGATGCGTAACACGAGAATGAACCTCATTGGTTCTTGCAGAAGCTCAAACGTGATGCGTAACACGAGAATGAACCTCATTGGTTCTTGCAGAAGCTCAAACGTGATGCGTAACACGAGAATGAACCTCATTGGTTCTTGCAGAAGCTCAAACGTGATGCGTAACACGAGAATGAACCTCATTGGTTCTTGCAGAAGCTCAAACGTCCTGCGTAACACGAGAATGAACCTCATTGGTTCTTGCAGAAGCTCAAACGTGATGCGTAACACGAGAATGAACCTCATTGGTTCTTACTGAAGCTCAAACGTGATGCGTAACACGAGAATGAACCTCATTGGTTCTTACTGAAGCTCAAACGTCCTGCGTAACACGAGAATGAACCTCATTGGTTCTTGCTGAAGCTCAAACGTGATGCGTAACACGAGAATGAACCTCATTGGTTCTTACTGAAGCTCAAACGTGATGCGTAACACGAGAATGAACCTCATTGGTTCTTACTGAAGCTCAAACGTGATGCGTAACACGAGAATGAACCTCATTGGTTCTTACTGAAGCTCAAACGTGCTGCGTAACACGAGAATGAACCTCATTGGTTCTTACTGAAGCTCAAACGTGCTGCGTAACACGAGAATGAACCTCATTGGTTCTTGCTGAAGCTCAAACGTCCTGCGTAACACGAGAATGAACCTCATTGGTTCTTACTGAAGCTCAAACGTCCTGCGTAACACGAGAATGAACCTCATTGGTTCTTGCAGAAGCTCAAACGTGATGCGTAACACGAGAATGAACCTCATTGGTTCTTACTGAAGCTCAAACGTGATGCGTAACACGAGAATGAACCTCATTGGTTCTTACTGAAGCTCAAACGTCCTGCGTAACACGAGAATGAACCTCATTGGTTCTTGCTGAAGCTCAAACGTGCTGCGTAACACGAGAATGAACCTCATTGGTTCTTGCTGAAGCTCAAACATGATGCGTAACACAAGAATGAACCTCATTGGTTCTTGATGAAGCTCAAACGTGCTGCGTAACACGAGAATGAACCTCATTGGTTCTTACTGAAGCTCAAACGTGCTGCGTAACACGAGAATGAACCTCATTGGTTCTTGCTGAAGCTCAAACGTCCTGCGTAACACGAGAATGAACCTCATTGGTTCTTACTGAAGCTCAAACATGATGCGTAACACGAGAATGAACCTCATTGGTTCTTACTGAAGCTCAAACATGATGCGTAACACGAGAATGAACCTCATTGGTTCTTACTGAAGCTCAAACATGATGCGTAACACGAGAATGAACCTCATTGGTTCTTACTGAAGCTCAAACATGATGCGTAACACGAGAATGAACCTCATTGGTTCTTACTGAAGCTCAAACATGATGCGTAACACGAGAATGAACCTCATTGGTTCTTACTGAAGCTCAAACATGATGCGTAACACGAGAATGAACCTCATTGGTTCTTACTGAAGCTCAAACGTCCTGCGTAACGCGAGAATGAACCTCATTGGTTCTTGCTGAAGCTCAAACGTCCTGCGTAACACGAGAATGAACCTCATTGGTTCTTACTGAAGCTCAAACATGATGCGTAACACGAGAATGAACCTCATTGGTTCTTACTGAAGCTCAAACGTCCTGCATAACACGAGAATGAACCTCATTGGTTCTTACTGAAGCTCAAACGTGATGCGTAACACGAGAATGAACCTCATTGGTTCTTACTGAAGCTCAAACGTGATGCGTAACATGAGAATGAACCTCATTGGTTCTTGCTGAAGCTCAAACGTGATGCGTAACACGAGAATGAACCTCATTGGTTCTTACTGAAGCTCAAACGTCCTGCGTAACACGAGAATGAACCTCATTGGTTCTTGCTGAAGCTCAAACATGATGCGTAACACAAGAATGAACCTCATTGGTTCTTGATGAAGCTCAAACGTGATGCGTAACACGAGAATGAACCTCATTGGTTCTTGCTGAAGCTCAAACATGATGCGTAACACGAGAATGAACCTCATTGGTTCTTACTGAAGCTCAAACGTCTTGCGTAACACGAGAATGAACCTCATTGGTTCTTGATGAAGCTCAAACGTGATGCGTAACACGAGAATGAACCTCATTGGTTCTTGCTGAAGCTCAAACATGATGCGTAACACGAGAATGAACCTCATTGGTTCTTGATGAAGCTCAAACGTGCAGCGTAACACGAGAATGAACCTCATTGGTTCTTACTGAAGCTCAAACGTCCTGCGTAACACGAGAATGAACCTCATTGGTTCTTGCTGAAGCTCAAACGTCCTGCGTAACACGAGAATGAACCTCATTGGTTCTTACTGAAGCTCAAACATGATGCGTAACACGAGAATGAACCTCATTGGTTCTTACTGAAGCTCAAACGTGATGCGTAACACGAGAATGAACCTCATTGGTTCTTACTGAAGCTCAAACGTGATGCGTAACACGAGAATGAACCTCATTGGTTCTTGCTGAAGCTCAAACGTGATGCGTAACACGAGAATGAACCTCATTGGTTCTTACTGAAGCTCAAACGTCCTGCGTAACACGAGAATGAACCTCATTGGTTCTTGCTGAAGCTCAAACATGATGCGTAACACAAGAATGAACCTCATTGGTTCTTACTGAAGCTCAAACGTCCTGCGTAACACGAGAATGAACCTCATTGGTTCTTGCAGAAGCTCAAACGTGATGCGTAACACGAGAATGAACCTCATTGGTTCTTGCTGAAGCTCAAACATGATGCGTAACACGAGAATGAACCTCATTGGTTCTTGCTGAAGCTCAAACATGATGCGTAACACGAGAATGAACCTCATTGGTTCTTACTGAAGCTCAAACATGATGCGTAACACGAGAATGAACCTCATTGGTTCTTACTGAAGCTCAAACGTGATGCGTAACACGAGAATGAACCTCATTGGTTCTTGCTGAAGCTCAAACATGATGTGTAACACGAGAATGAACCTCATTGGTTCTTTCTGAAGCTCAAACATGATGCGTAACACGAGAATGAACCTCATTGGTTCTTACTGAAGCTCAAACGTCCTGCGTAACACGAGAATGAACCTCATTGGTTCTTGCTGAAGCTCAAACATGATGCGTAACACAAGAATGAACCTCATTGGTTCTTACTGAAGCTCAAACGTGATGCGTAACACGAGAATGAACCTCATTGGTTCTTGCAGAAGCTCAAACGTGATGCGTAACACGAGAATGAACCTCATTGGTTCTTGCTGAAGCTCAAACATGATGCGTAACACGAGAATGAACCTCATTGGTTCTTGCTGAAGCTCAAACATGATGCGTAACACGAGAATGAACCTCATTGGTTCTTACTGAAGCTCAAACATGATGCGTAACACGAGAATGAACCTCATTGGTTCTTACTGAAGCTCAAACGTGATGCGTAACACGAGAATGAACCTCATTGGTTCTTGCTGAAGCTCAAACATGATGTGTAACACGAGAATGAACCTCATTGGTTCTTTCTGAAGCTCAAACATGATGCGTAACACGAGAATGAACCTCATTGGTTCTTACTGAAGCTCAAACGTCCTGCGTAACACGAGAATGAACCTCATTGGTTCTTACTGAAGCTCAAACGTGATGCGTAACGCGAGAATGAACCTCATTGGTTCTTGATGAAGCTCAAACGTGATGCGTAACACGAGAATTAACCTCATTGGTTCTTGATGAAGCTCAAACGTGATGCGTAACACGAGAATGAACCTCATTGGTTCTTGATGAAGCTCAAACATGCAGCGTAACACGAGAATGAACCTCATTGGTTCTTACTGAAGCTCAAACGTGATGCGTAACACGAGAATGAACCTCATTGGTTCTTACTGAAGCTCAAACGTCCTGCGTAACACGAGAATGAACCTCATTGGTTCTTGCTGAAGCTCAAACATGATGCGTAACACAAGAATGAACCTCATTGGTTCTTACTGAAGCTCAAACGTCCTGCGTAACACGAGAATGAACCTCATTGGTTCTTGCAGAAGCTCAAACGTGATGCGTAACACGAGAATGAACCTCATTGGTTCTTGCTGAAGCTCAAACATGATGCGTAACACGAGAATGAACCTCATTGGTTCTTGCTGAAGCTCAAACATGATGCGTAACACGAGAATGAACCTCATTGGTTCTTACTGAAGCTCAAACATGATGCGTAACACGAGAATGAACCTCATTGGTTCTTACTGAAGCTCAAACGTGATGCGTAACACGAGAATGAACCTCATTGGTTCTTGCTGAAGCTCAAACATGATGTGTAACACGAGAATGAACCTCATTGGTTCTTTCTGAAGCTCAAACATGATGCGTAACACGAGAATGAACCTCATTGGTTCTTACTGAAGCTCAAACGTCCTGCGTAACACGAGAATGAACCTCATTGGTTCTTGCTGAAGCTCAAACATGATGCGTAACACAAGAATGAACCTCATTGGTTCTTACTGAAGCTCAAACGTGATGCGTAACACGAGAATGAACCTCATTGGTTCTTGCAGAAGCTCAAACGTGATGCGTAACACGAGAATGAACCTCATTGGTTCTTGCTGAAGCTCAAACATGATGCGTAACACGAGAATGAACCTCATTGGTTCTTGCTGAAGCTCAAACATGATGCGTAACACGAGAATGAACCTCATTGGTTCTTACTGAAGCTCAAACATGATGCGTAACACGAGAATGAACCTCATTGGTTCTTACTGAAGCTCAAACGTGATGCGTAACACGAGAATGAACCTCATTGGTTCTTGCTGAAGCTCAAACATGATGTGTAACACGAGAATGAACCTCATTGGTTCTTTCTGAAGCTCAAACATGATGCGTAACACGAGAATGAACCTCATTGGTTCTTACTGAAGCTCAAACGTCCTGCGTAACACGAGAATGAACCTCATTGGTTCTTACTGAAGCTCAAACGTGATGCGTAACGCGAGAATGAACCTCATTGGTTCTTGATGAAGCTCAAACGTGATGCGTAACACGAGAATTAACCTCATTGGTTCTTGATGAAGCTCAAACGTGATGCGTAACACGAGAATGAACCTCATTGGTTCTTGATGAAGCTCAAACATGCAGCGTAACACGAGAATGAACCTCATTGGTTCTTACTGAAGCTCAAACGTGATGCGTAACACGAGAATGAACCTCATTGGTTCCTGCTGCGTTCTTAATATGCAATAGTAGTGTCCGATTTGTGATCAATTTTCAATTAACCTGTTAAATCAGTTCACAAATCGCACTGAATGATTTATTAGTGAATTGGACTTATCTGACTGCATCTCAACTCAAATGTTCAACTCAGATTCAAATGATCCAGTCAGATAGTCTCTAGTTAACAATTCACTGAACTCAAAAGTCTGACTCAAAATGAGCAGAGAACGGGACGTCCTCGGAGCCAATGCTGGGAAAAGTAAGTTAATGCAGATTTTTAGGATTTATTATTGTAAATGTGTGTGTGCGTGTGAGTGTGTGTGTGTGTTGTTCAGGTCTTATCAGTGGTTCTCTCGTCCACTGACTCACTGTTTGCTCGGCAGTCGGACTTTAGCCTGTGTTTATCTGAGGGTTTTATCTCTCTCTCCCTCTCTCTTCTTGTGTTCTATAAATAAACACAGGCAATAAAAAAGACCACGTGTAAGTAATACTTCAGAGTGAATCACCTTTCTGGATGAATCTCACAGAAACATGCAGATCCTCTTTCAGGAGGGTTTTTATGCACTATTTTGCAATAAAGATGTGGTTAAAAAAAAAAATATTTGACTTAAAGAGCACGAAGCCTATTTTAGGACTTTTTTTCATTGTGACATTATTTTCATGCCAGTTAAACATTGTCATTACTGTAATATATTTGGATGTTTTACTTTTGAGTTTGACTTTTGATTATTTTTAAATAAATTACAGCAATGCGACTTTTTTAACTCAGCAAGAATAAATTAAATTCATTACAACAAATACTACCTTTGTAAATGCACCTTGCATAAATTATATATATATATATATATATTCCCATATTATAGTAATGGCAATAAGATTTATTTTGTTTATTTATTTATTTATTTGCATGAGGTTTTCAGCATTTATCACTTTGATTAATGTATACTATATAGGCTATTTAAATATATATATTCATATTTGAATTTATCTAAACTGCTGATTTAAGTTTTATATTAGTTGTAGAACAGATCAAATCATACTTAAATATTTTTAAAAATAACATTTTAGTTGTTAAGAAAATCATCTGTCCATCCCATTCTGTGCCTTTACAGACCCCCATTGAAATTCCTGCATTACAGTACAGATACAGGCTTGACTTGAGAAACGAGCCAATCACGAGCCAATCACAAGCCAATCACAAGCCAATCACAGCGGCTGGAGATGGTGAATGCTGATTGGCTACGAGCCATGTTCCAGGTAACGTCACTGTGTTTTCAGCAGGGGTCGGCCTCAGGTGTTCCTGCGACCAAACATCAGTGTAAAACAAAGAGAGCGCTGATCTACAAACACTCTAAAACAACACAAACACACTGAAGCCGTTACACACCATCCCTTAAACCTATCGCACACATCGTAACTCTAACTGACAACACACATCCACGGCTTTTATTGCTCACAGGTTGCTCTTTCATAGAGTTATTTAAACATCAACTTTGTCTTTGGTTGTTTGCCCATAATTCCTCAAGGTAAATAAAAGATAGACTTGTTTGGAAGTTGATGAGAAATGTTTAAATGCAGAAAATCTCATTGCCTTATTTTAGAAGAAATATCTGACATATTAAAGAGATCTTGGAAAAGGTTTTGGTGTCTTGGACATTGTTGAGGTCTTTTTTTTTCAGGAGAAAACCCTGAGAAACATGACAGCAAAAAGTATCAATTTGCTCTCCATTCAATCTCATTGCCTTATTTTAGTAAAAACAAATGCCTTATTGAAGAGATCTTACGATTTTTCTTTGCAGATTTTGGTGTCTTGGAAAACCTGAGCACAGTTTGAGACATTATTGAGATCTCTTCAGAAACTGGAGATGGGGAAAGGTGAGGTTATAAGCATTATTTTACTCAAGAGAAACGTTTGAGAGGCTATTTTGTTTGCTTTGAATTTAACCTATTGCTGTCATGGGGAAAAAAACGTAGATATTAAAGAGATCTTGTGGTTTTTCTTTGCAGACCTTGATATCTTGGTGTGTTTTTCATCAGGAGATTCAAGCAAGAGTCTCTGTTTAATCTCATTTCTGTGTAGGAGAAACGTTTGAGATATTAAAGAGATCTCATTAGGTATTTTTCTTCCCATCTTCCCATGTGATTGTAATCAGATAATCCTCTCCAACCCTGTCACACTTGTAGATGTGATGAGGTGATCAGAGCAGCTCTGCAAACACACACACATGATAGCAGTGATCAAACACACACACACTCGAGCGCTGGCTCTGTCTATAGACACTCGCGCGGGTCTCTGTCGGCCTGATTCTGAGAGGATTGGCTCAGAGAGATAAGACGCTGTCCAGATAAGAGCAGAGAGCGTACCTGAGAGAGACGCTCGGACAGCACACAGGGCATTGATTGCTCTTAATTTCATCACGTACACACATATCAGCGCGAGATGCTGACAAACAAACAAAGGTCAAACATGTCTGCTGCATATTCAGCACAAGGTGGGATTTTTGTGAGATATCTAAGACTTACACTTAAAATTACTTTTTGCCTAAAAAAAATACCTGCATAGCAACACCCTGGTAACCATATAGCAATGCACAAGAACCTATGCCACATCAGCAGTCGCGTAGTATTAGCAAAAAACACCCTGGCAACTGCATAGCAACACACTAAAAAACCTTCAAAATGCCTTAACAACTGCATAGCAACACCCTGGCAACCGCCCATAGCTGGCAACCGAACATGTCTGCTACATCTGAAGAGATCTTCAGCACTAGGTGGGATTTATTTGAGATCTTTAGGACTCACACTTAAAATTACATTTTGCCTAAAAAATGTATCAGCATAGCAACACCCTGGTAACCATATAGCAATGCCCAAGAACATATGCTAATCAGCAATCACATATTATTAGCAACACCCTGTCAACTGCCCAGAATACCCTAGAAACTGCATAGCAACACACTTAAAATACACTCAGAACGCCTTAGCAACTGCATAGCAACACCCTGACAACCGCCCATAGCTGGTAACCGAACATGTCTGCTGCATCTGAAGAGATCTTCAGCACAAGGTGGGATTTATCTGAGAAGTTTAAGACTTACACTTAAAATTACATTTTGCGTAAAAAAATTACCAGCATAGCAACACCCTGGTAACCATATAGCAATGCCCAAGAACCTATGCCAATGAAAACACATCAGCAGTCACATAGTATTATCAACACCCTGTCATCTTCCCAGAATATCCTAGCAATTGCATAGCTCAGAACGCCTTAGCAACTGCATAGCAACACCCTGACAACCACCCATAGCTGGCAACCGAACATGTCTGCTACATCTGAAGAGATCTTCAGCACAAGGTGGGATTTATCTGAGATCTTTAAACACTTAAAATTACATTTTGCCCAAAAATTTTTCCAGCATAGCAACACCCTGGTAACCATATAGCAATGCCCTAGAACACCCTACCAACACAGTATATGACAATCGGAACACATAGTTACACCCTGGCAACTGCCCATAACACCTTAGCAACACCCTGGCAACCACCCATAGCACCCTAGCATTGTGTTTTGCAGCAAAACAACAAAATAATGCTCAGAAAAACAATCCGTATTTTTACATTTACACACCACCCCAGAGGAAAGGAATTTTCTCCGATCTGAGCTGCTATCACATTCAACTCTAAACTCTTGACTCGTTTATCTTCCCAGGTATTTTAGGAGAAACGGCTTTGATGAACCGTAAGTGGGAATGAAAGAGCAACCTTACATGTTCCTTTGGGTTGTTATCATCATTCAAACACATTTCTCAGATTGTTTGAGTGTCACTCGTTTCGAGCTGCTTCCTCATTTCTCAGGTTTTGTCCTGTGTGTCCAGGTCTCGTTCTGTCAGTGTTTTCCGTCTGATCCTCCGATGGATGCTCTTTTGAAATGCTCTTCCTGGAGACAGGGGGTCTGGCTGCGCTCTGACCCAGAGGAAGAGGGGCCATGTGGGGCCACGACCCCCTGCTGAGCCCGTGAGTCTCCACAGAGCCACACGGGGACATGCATCCATACATCAACACATGATAATGCATCATATTGCTGCCTATATTTATATCAGCCCTCAGCGCATCAATGACGCCAAACATCCATGAATGCAAAGGCTTCTCGCTACGCAAGCTCAATATCATGTGCAGTTAGTTATCATGTGTCAGAATGCAAATATACGGCAAAATACTGCAAGTTAAAGTTAAATAAATTGACATTTATAGAATTGATGTTAAGAAGAAAGCATGCATGAACTTAATAAAATAGTAAAATGTAAGTCGCTTTGGATAAAAATGTTTGCATAAATGTAAATGTAAAATGCATCTGCATTTTCATAAAATACTCAAAGTTAGGCAAGGCAAGGTATATTTATATAGCACATTTCATACACTATGGTAATTCAAAGTGCTTTACACAGAAATTCATTAAAATAATCACAAAATAAAAGTAAGGAAAAATCTAAAGTTAGGTAAAGTTATACTTTCTACATATTTATTGCATTAAAGGAAACCCAGGTTAGGAAGAATGCAAGGAATGCATTTTGATAAAAGTGTCTGCCTAATGCATAAATGTAAATACAACATTCAGTTTGCCTCTGCATGTGCATAAAATTTAAGTTAGTTAAAATATTTACATATTTATAGCATTAAAGGTAGGGATGCACCGATACGAAAATTTTTGCCGATACCAATAACTGATAATTCTTTATATTTGAAAGCCGATAACCGATATATTGGCTGATTTTTATAACATTTTTGAGAGCCTGATTACAAAAAAACAAAAGTCTCACCATTAAAATCCACGTCCCAAGCGCACAATTATAATGTTCTCATTATAATTTTATGTTGCACTGAACTCTATTTTCCGATCATATTTCAAGCAATTCAAAACCATTATGTTGAACAGTCGCATCTGAAGTGTCTCAGCTGAAGGAAATAATATATAATTTATTGGCTTTAATATATCGGCCAAATTTTCTTATTGGGTCGAAAATGATAAAAAATGAACATACTGTATATTGGCCGATACCGATATGGTGGCCGATATATCGTGCATCCCTAATTAAAGAAAATCCAGGTTAAAGTCACCATAAAATCAAAAGTGACTCTTCTTGATGGAATATTGCAATGTTTATTTTAAATGATTTATCCACGCACATCATCATTTTTGTTAAATTCATGTGCCCTCATCATCTTGATTCAAAATAACTTCCCCTCCCTCTTTCACTCGGACATATGTCACAATAATGAAAAGCCTAATGCAACTTCTGTTTCAACTTTAAGAAGAATACAAGGAATGCATGCATGAACTTACTAAAATGTACGCCTTTTACCAAAGTCACAAAATGCAAATGCAAAAAGTGTATAAATATAAATGCAATATACAGTTGCATAAAGTATATTTTTTTCCTTTAAATACCTCAGATTCAGGACTCTAGGCTAGCATATGATGGTAATATTTATTAGTTCACCTCAAGCCGTCACATTCCACCATCTTGATTTTCCTTCTTGCAACACGTTCAGTTCTCCAACAAACACACACTCCTCCCCAATGGCCTTCTGAACAACACAATCTCATCTCTTCTCTCTATCGTTTCTCCCCGTCTCTGCCTCTATCTGCTCTCCTCTTTGTCACCAAACACCTCGTTCATACTCGCTCTGACAGTGGTCTGGCCCCGAACGAATTACACAGGCGCTTCTGAGCTCAGCGTTCAGATAATTCGCACATACCTCACACAAACACACACGCACACGTATAGACATATCTTCTAGCACAAAAAAAAAAAAGAGAAAGATTGAAATAAAAAGCATATGTGACAAGAAATCCTTTGGTGATGATGGATAAAAACAGTTTTTATTAGTGGTGTTTTTTAAATCAATGATCACTAGTGCTTATAGTGATGTGATCAGACACATCCATCACTAAGAGTTAAAGTTGAGTGTGTGAGTCATTTGTGCTCCGTACATGAATGATTCCTCAAATCATGTGTCTCGTTGAAGAGATGTGTGCTGTTACTACCAGGCGGCAACCACCCAGAACACCCTGGCAACCGTATAAAAACAATTATATTATACAATATATAGAACAATTTAGCAAGCAATGCTTTGACTCCCACAACACCCTAGAAACTGTATAACGACACATTTAAAATGACTCATCTACATCTTAGCAACTGCATGGCAACACCCTGGTAACCACCCGAATACTATGGCAACCACATAGCAGCACTAAAATCACTTCAGCAAATGCAAAACAATGCCTCAACTCTCACAACACCCTAGAAACTGTATAGCAACACATTCAAAAATGAATCTGAACATCTTAGTAAATGCATAGCAACACCCTGGCAACCACCCAAATACTATAGTAGCCACATAGCAGCAAACTAAGAGACATTCAAAATATATTGGGAAATACATAGTAATGCCTTGACTCTGAACATCTTAGCAACTGCATAGCAACACCCTTGCAACCACCCGAATACTAACACAACAGCATAGCAGCAAACTAAAAGCCATTCAGAACACACTGGCAAATTGCATAGCAACACCTTGACTCACACAACACCCTAAAAACTGTACAGCAACACATAAATTACTTTGAACATCTTGGCAACTGCATAGCAACACCATGGCAACCATCAAAATACTATAGCAACCTCATAGCAGCAAACTAAAAGCCATTCAAAACATATTGGCAAATGCATAGTAATGCCTTGACTCTGAATGTCTTAGCAACTGCATATAGCAACACCCTGGCAACCAGCCGAATGCTATGGCAATCACATAGCAGCACACTAAAATCACTTCAGAACACATTGGGCAAATGCATAGCAATGCCTTAACTCCCACAACACCCAAGAAACTGCATAGCAACACCCTGGCAACCACCCGAATGCTATGGCAATCATATAGCAGCACACTAAAATCACTTCAGAACACATTGGGCAAATGCATAGCAATGCCTTAACTCCCACAACACCCAAGAAACTGCATAGCAACACCCTGGCAACCACCCGAATGCTATGGCAATCATATAGCAGCACACTAAAATCACTTCAGAACACATTGGGCAAATGCATAGCAATGCCTTAACTCACACAACACCCAATAAACTGCATAGCAACACCCTGGCAACCATCTGAATACTGTGGCAACAGCATAGGAGCAAACTAAAAGCCATTCAGAACACATTGGCATTCCTAGAAACTACATAGCAACACATTAAATATCATTTTAGAAAATGCATAGCTACCCATTGTTGCTTGTTGCATGGAAAAACCACTGAACCAATGAACCAATTCTGTTTTCTTTAACAATAATCCTCTTTGGTAAATTGATTTGAATTTGCATTGTTTCTACGATGATGCAAATTCTCAAGAGTGCATGCCTTCTGCTTTACTGATGTCATTCATCAGCAGTTTCAGTTAACATCATATAACAGATCCAGATACGCCATCACCATGCAAGCATCTCAAAGACATTTTATATAATGCTTTTATTGTGGAGAAGCGGAGGATTTTCACCCGTTTATCAGTAGGATCACAGGGCCGTGGAAATGGTCCCATTGAGCCCGCAGGAGTCCAGTGCCATGAGGAAGGAGACGGAGCCGGCGAGGAAGCAGAAAGAGATATGGAGGAGATCTGATGATTCTCCAAGTATTCCAGAACCTGCTTAACTTAAGCTGTATCACAGCAGGCTTTGGTTTGGACTCACTTTCAGAAATATCCTCTGTGATACTGATGTGTGTGTGAGAGAGAGAGAGAGAGAGACCATTTTCCACAATGCAAAAATCAAATTCAGTGTCTTTGCCTCATTTTCCACTTAAAATAGGCCTATCCTTCAAATAAATTACGTTTCCCTTAATTTAAAATTGCATTTTATTTATTTTTTTACTTTGTACTTCAATGTTTTTATTTAAAAAAGTCCATTTAGAATGAGATTTTGCGGTGTACCAAAAACGTACAGTAGCCTATGTCCTCGTGTGAAAGTGCCGTGGATATTGACGAGGAAGGCACATAATTGTAAAACTCAGGAAATGGACACTCTGAAAAGTCTCAGTTTGTTTATAACTTGCAGCGAAATGACAGTTAAAAATGTGTCATTGAAAACAACAGCGTCGAGACTTCCGAGTGACGTCAGTGACGCGCGAGACATCAATCAAATCCGTCACTCTTCCTAAACTGATACATATAAAAAAAAAAAAATAGGCTACAATATTAATACAGATTGTAATATAATTAATATTAATGTAATATAAAAGGTATACTAAAAAAAAAAAACTTAAAATGTAGGCTACTGTTTTAACAAGACATGCTGAAATTATTCGTAGGCCTATTCAGTGTCATCGATCTATAGTTTAATAAATAAATAAAAACATCGTGCAAACAAACGATCTAGGCTTATTAATATGTGTTTACATGAGCTAAATAATATTGTAATAAAATTATTTAGATTTAGCCTATATATAAACAGCCTATTAATTCGAAAATATCTAAAACACTTTCCAGCTTTTCTTTTCTGCGTTGCTCATTTATCACGCGATATTTAAGTTATTTCATCAAATTTAATTTGATGAGGACTTTTATGAGGATCTCCGTCAATCTTTAAATCTGAGGCAGTTTTTTTCTGCCATTTAGAAATTAGCAATCAAACAACATTATAAAACACAGATACAATACAAAAAAAAAACTTTTTATAAAACATATTTATACCGATTTTCCGCATCATATGCACGCAAAAACTATTTTTGACGTATAAATGGCACGAGAAATAAAAATTCGTACGCACTTTCATGAGATCGTGTTGACATTATCGGTATATATATTTTTTGTTTTTTATTGTATTATTATTATCGCTAAGAACATACATAATCAATTGAGAGGACAATTACAGGTTACGAAATCTGGAAAATATCATACAAATGACACAGTGAGACAGTTTTAAGGGCTTTAGAGTTGCTGGATGTAAGGAGAGTGTCCAGGTACGATTTAATTCCCTTACAAAATATGAAAAAGTAGGGTTTAGCACCCTGGAATTTACATTTGTGATATTATCGGAATATGACCCATTATTTTGTGCAGCGGCAAACGAGGTGAGTGAACTGAGGGATGGGATGCTTTACTGGAGGCGGGGAGACTGGGAGGAGTGTTGGGAGAGACTTCACTGAGACTGGGAGGAGTGCTGTGAGAAACTTCACTGAGACTTTTCACCCTTATCATCCTCTCCTGTCTTCTGTGAAGAGAAGTTAACCGGAAAATGCTCTCGGCCGGCGCGGGGTAAACGGCCGATGCTCCGGTACTCACGAGTGGAATAATCGAGACGAACACCTGTGTGGACATGTATCAAGGTGTAACGATGACCACAAACCACGGACACACGTCTTACGAGCCCGGTTTCCTCCATAACGCGGTCTCTGCGGCCGCTTCCCCGGTGTACGTGACACCCACCCGGGTAACCCCGATAATCCCGGCGCTCCCGTACCTCCAGACCCCCCAGCAGAGCAACCCCGGGTCCGGGCACTCGGGATGGGCGCAACCGGGTGCGGACACCTCTTATAATCATTCCACACATCATTCTCCGGTGTCCAGGTTCACATTCTCCGCGAGCCCGCCGTTAACCTCGCAAGCCCGGGAGACTGCGACTTACACGAGCCCGCTGAACATCAGCACGAGCGCCCGGGAGCATTACGGTTCCCGCGGTCTGAGTGGCTCGTATCACACCGGGTACCCGGCCTACGTGAGCCCGAACATCGGAGGCTCGTGGGCGGCCTCGCACTTCGACGGTTCCGTGATGCACGGAGGACCCGCGCGACACCCGAATATAGGTGAGAATCAAAAATCTTATTAAAAAAGTTTTTATTATTCAATTAAAAAGGCAACCTTTATTATTATTATTATTTTAAAACAATCTAAAGCAATTAGGCGTAATCTTGTATTTTTGGTTATCTTTTTTTTTTTATTGGCATTTTGCCTGTAAGATTCTTATTTTTTAAAAATATCAGATCATTTATAATTTGACCTGTTTTGACAAGGTTAGTTTAGGTTGTTCAATATTAAAACCTGAAAGAAAATGTCAACATACGAAAGGAACATGAAAACAAAGTTTGGTGTATTAGATTTCTTTTACATATAGATTTCTTGGACTCTTTCTTGTACTGTTAATGACACATAAACTAGTTTGCGAGAATATAGACAAGAATGTTATTACTGTATGTTTTTTATTTATTTAATTTTGTATCCTGTTGTGTAAAAATGTAAATGCTGTTTAAATTTGTGTGACACTTTTTTATATTTTTTAATAAAATCTTTTAAAAAAACACCTAAACTAAGATAATGTTTGTGGTGGGTAAAGAATATTTGACCATTTAAAAAAAAATCAACAAACAATTTTAGTAAAGATCATTTGCACAGTAAAATCTTGTAGCTTTACATAAAAATAGAGATTTTCGATTTTTTAATATTCTTCTTTTTAAAAAAAATCAGGTTACACTTTATTTTACAGTGTCCTTGTACATGTTACATGTAGCCTACTTACCATAGTAATAACAATAAATTATGCCCTCAACCAAACCCTAATCCTACCCTAACCCTATAGTAAGTACATGTAGTTAATTATTATTACTCAGCACTTAAATATATAATTACACTGTAACAATGACACCTT
>CM040801.1:2130000-2140000 GCA_022829025.1 Squalius cephalus
TTTAATTGCAGCAAGTTTATTTTATATTTTGTTTTATTTTTTTATTATTTCAGTATTTGTTTTTAATTGCAGCAAGTTTATTTTTTATTTTGTTTTATTTTTTTATTATTTCAGTATTTGTTTTTAATTGCAGCAAGTTTATTTTTTATTTTGCATTACTTATTTTCTCTCTCTCTCAGTCTGCTTCCAGGCGTGTTGGTTTGTCCTGCACGAACTGTCAGACGAGCACAACGACTCTCTGGAGACGTAATGCCGAGGGAGAGCCGGTCTGCAACGCCTGCGGACTCTACATGAAACTCCACGGGGTGAGACTCTATTTCTTCTATTATTATTCTACTTTATCCTACGGCAGAACAAATGTACAGCTGAACACAGAGAGAGAGGCTGTAGTAACACGTGTAACCAGCAGATGGAGACAGAGAAACACAGTGACCCTCAGTAATGTGTGTGTGTGTGTGTGTGTGTGTGTGTGTGTGTGTGTGTGTGTGTGTGTGTGTGTGTGTGTATGAGTGTGTATGAGTGTGTGTGTGTGTGTGTGTGTGTGTGTGTGTGTGTGTGTGTGTGTGTGTGTGTGTGTGTTAAAACACTGTGGTATCGAATGTTCACACATGTTCTAATTTGTCACACTGTTAATTTAAATTTAAGTTATGCTACAAAATTTTCTTCTATTATTTTTATGCGTTTTTTATTATTATTATTATTCTATGTATTCCAAGCTTTGGCAATATTGTATTCTTTACAGTCATGCCAATAAAGAAATTTTAAAATTTTTGCAAATCATTGAATTGAACAAGCAAAACACCAGATCTCTGAGACTCAAACTTCTGCTCTTGTGTTCAGGTTCCTCGTCCTCTCGCCATGAAGAAAGAGGGAATTCAGACCCGCAAGCGCAAACCCAAAAACATTGACAAGTCCAAACCTGGTGAGCGCAGACACTCAGCATCTTGACACTCACACAGATAGAAAACTCATTCAATATCTTGATCCATAGTGTATAAGTGCATAAGTACATAGTGCACAAGTCCATAGTGTATAAGTACATAGTGCATAAGTGCATAGTGTATAAGTGCATAGTCCATAAGTGCATAGTGCATAAGTGCATAGTGCATAAGTGCATAGTGCATAAGTACATTGTGCATAAGTGCATATTGCATAAGTGCATAGTGCATAAGTACATATTGCATAAGTCCATAGTGTATAAGTGCATAGTGCATAAGTACATAGTGCATAAGTTCATAGTGCATAAGTGCATAGTGTATAAGTGCATAGTGCATAAGTGCATAGTGCATAAGTGCATAAGTGCATAGTGTATAAGTGCATAGTGCATAGTGCATAAGTGCATAGTGCATAAGTGCATAGTGCATAAGTCTATTGTGCATAAGTGCATAGTGCATAAGTGCATAGTGTATAAGTGCATAGTGCATAAGTGCATAAGTACATAGTGCATAAGTACATAGTGCATAAGTGCATCGTGCATAAGTGCATAGTGCATAAGTAAATAGTGCATAAGTGCATCGTGCATAAGTGCATAGTGCATAAGTTCATAATGCATAAATCCATAGTGCATAAGTACATAGTGCATAAGTACATAGTGTATAAGTGCATATTGCATAAGTACATAGTGCATAAGTACATAGTGCATAAGTACATAGTGTATAAGTGCATAGTGCATAAGTGCATAGTGTATAAGTGCATAGTGCATAAGTGCCATAAGTCCATAGTGTATAAGTGTATAGTGCATAAGTGCATAAGTGCATAAGTCCATAGTGCATAAGTGCATAGTGTATAAGTGCATAAGTGCATAGTGCATAAGTGCATAGTGTATTAGTGCATAGTGCATAAGTGCATAGTGCATAAGTGCATAGTGCATAGTACATAAGTGCATAGTGCATAAGTCTATAGTGCATAAGTGCATAGTGTATAAGTGCATAGTGCATAAGTGCATAGTGTATAAGTGCATAGTGCATAAGTCCATAGTGCATAAGTGCATAGTGCATAAGTACATAGTGCATAAGTGCATAGTGCATAAGTGCATCGTGCATAAGTGCATAGTGCATAAGTACATAGTGCATAAGTACATAGTGCATAAGTGCATCGTGCATAAGTGCATAGTGCATAAGTCCATAGTGCATAAATCCATAGTGCATAAGTACATAGTGCATAAGTACATAGTGTAAAAGTGCATATTGCATAAGTACATAGTGCATAAGTACATAGTGCATAAGTACATAGTGTATAAGTGCATAGTGCATAGTGTATAAGTGCATAGTGCATAAGTGCCATAAGTGCATAGTGCATAAGTGCATAGTGCATAAGTCCATAGTGCATAAGTACATAGTGTATAAGTGCATAAGTCCATAGTGCATAAGTACATAGTGCATAAGTCCATAGTGTATAAGTGCATAGTGTATAAGTGCATAGTGTATAAGTGCATAGTGCATAAGTGCATCGTGCATAAGTGCATAGTGCATAAGTGCATAGTGCATAAGTTCATCGTGCATAAGTGCATCGTGCATAAGTGCATAGTGCATAAGTGCATAGTGCATAAGTCCATAGTGCATAAGTCCATAATGTATAAGTGCATAGTGCATAAGTGCATAGTGCATAAGTGCATAGTGCATGAGTGCATAGTGTATAAGTACATTATGGACTTATGCACTTATGCACTATGCACGATGCACTATGTACTTATGCACTATGCACTTATGCACGATGCACTTATTACACTTAGTGCATAAGTGCATAGTGTATAAGTGCATAGTGTATAAGTGCATAGTGCATAAGTGCATAGTGCATAAGTGCATCGTGCATAAGTGCATAGTGCATAAGTGCATAGTGCATAAGTACATAGTGCATAAGTGCATAGTGCATAAGTGCATAGTGCATAAGTCCATAATGTATAAGTGCATAGTGCATAAGTGCATAGTGTATAAGTACATAGTGCATAAGTGCATAGTGCATAAGTCCATAATGTATAAGTGCATAGTGCATAAGTCCATAATGTATAAGTGCATAGTGCATAAGTGCATAGTGCATAAGTGCATAGTGCATAAGTACATAGTGCATAGTGCATAAGTGCATAGTGCATAAGTGCATAGTGCATAAGTCCATAATGTATAAGTGCATAGTGCATAAGTGCATAGTGTATAAGTACATAGTGCATAAGTGCATAGTGCATAAGTGCATAGTGCATAAGTCCATAATGTATAAGTGCATAGTGCATAAGTCCATAATGTATAAGTGCATAGTGCATAAGTGCATAGTGCATAAGTGCATAGTGTATAAGTACATTATGGACTTATGCACTTATTCACTTATGCACGATGCACTATGTACTTATGCACTATGCACTTATGCACGATGCACTTATTACACTTAGTGCATAAGTGCATAGTGTATAAGTGCATAGTGCATAAGTGCATAGTGCATAAGTGCACAGTGCATAAGTGCATTGTGCATAAGTGCATAGTGCATAAGTGCATAGTGCATAAGTACATAGTGCATAAGTGCATAGTGCATAAGTCCATAATGTATAAGTGCATAGTGCATAAGTGTATAAGTACATAGTGCATAAGTACATAGTGCATAAGTGCATAGTGCATAAGTACATAGTGCATAAGTGCATAGTGCATAAGTGCAGCATAAGTACATAGTGCATAAGTACATAGTGCATAAGTAAATAGTGCATAGTGCATAAGTACATAGTGTGTCATTTGGGGACAGCTAGTGATTTTGACTGTGACCTGTCTTTGATTGACAGGAGTGCCTGAAGGTCAGAGGTCGTCTGGTGTCCTGAACTCTAGTCCCACAGAAGAACCGAGAGCCATAAAGACGGAGCCGGAGACGCCATCGCTTTACATGCACACGCCGGTCAGAGACTCTTTATTATACACCTTATGAGTACTTTATAGAGTTTATGAGTTCATGTTAAAGGGATAATTCTCCCAAAAATAAAAATTCAGTCATTATTTACTCACTCTTAAGTTGTTCCAAACCTGTACAAATGTCTTTGTTCTGTTGAACACAAAGGAAGATATTTTGAAGAATCTTGGTAGTCAATGGGGCCCAAGATCTGCTTGGTTACCAACATTCTTCAAAATATCTGCCTTTGTGTTCAACAGAACAAAGACATTTTGTACAGGTTTGGAACAGTTTGAGAGTGAATAAACAATGACAGTATTTATTTTTGGGTGAATTATCCCTTTAATCCTTGTGCGCTGTTCGTTCGGGGAGAACACTCCAGAGACCCCAGGCAACAAAAGAAAAAATGTTTAAAACAAATGTAATTTTACTCAGTTTATAAATGTTTTTAATTCCACATTTGTGCAGTTTTGGGAGGATTTATGATATTTATATAAATATTTTTTTTAATAGGTTTTTATTCAAAAACAGCTTTTTATGTAAAATTCACTATAAAAGACCCACATTTTTTAACTTTCATTCATGGGGATCACATGGATAATTTAACATGGTTTATTGTAAGATGTTTGCCCATCTTTTGGAAAATGCAATAAAAAGTAATAAATGATCACTTTAGCCAGTAGATGGCTGAAGAGCTCCACTATTTGCTGTTTGCTATTTGACTAACTGAAAGACATATTTCTCATGTTTTTCCAGTTGGATTCATATCTACATATTATGAAATCACAATTATAACAAAAAAAAAAAAAAAAAAAAAACTATTTGTCAAAGTTTAGCATTTTTTTGTACTGAAAAAAAAAAATCTGTTTTTCAATAATGTTACATTATGATTAGAATCAAACCTGAACAAGATGTTACAAAGAGAAAAGTTTGAGTCTTTCTTTAATGTTTATCATTTTTATATATATATATATATATATATATATATATATATATATATATATATATATATATATATATATATACTGTATATAATGTGTTTATAAATATTAATTAAAATATTAAATATAATAAAAATATTTTATATATATATATATATATATATATATGTGTGTGTGTATATATATATATATATATAAATGTGTTTATAAATAGTAATTATAATATTCAATATAATAAATATATTTTATATCATATATTCCTCTCTCTTTTATAATTAATTTTAATATATTAAATATAATAAACAATATACACTGAACAAAATTTTAAACCCAACACTTTTGTTTTTGCCCCCATTTTTTATGAGCTGAACTCAAAGATCTAAGACTTTTTCTATGTACCGGTACACAAAAGGCCTATTTCTCTCAAATATTGTTCACAAATCTGTCTAAATCTGTGTTAGTGAGCACTTCTCCTTTGCCGAGATAATCCACCCACCTCACAGGTGTGGCATATCAAGATGCTGATTAGACAGCATGATTATTGCACAGGTGTGCCTTAGGCTGGCCACAATTAAAGGTGCAGTTTTACTGTACTGGGGGGGTCCGAAAACCAGTCAGTATCTGGTGTGACCACCATTTGCCTCACACAGTGCAACACATCTCCTTCGCATAGAGTTGATCAGGTTGTTGATTGTGGCCTGTGGAATGTTGGTCCACTCCTCTTCAATGGCTGTGCGAAGTTGCTGGATATTGGCAGGAACTGGAACACGCTGTCGTATACACCGATCCAGATCATCCCAAACATGCTCAATGGGTGACATGTCCGGTGAGTATCGCTGGCCATGCAAAAACTGGGATGTTTTCAGCTTCCAGGAATTGTGTACAGATCTCTGCAGAATGGGGCCGTGCATTATCATGCTGCAACATGAGGTGATGGTCGTGGATGAATGGCACAACAATGGGCCTCAGGATCTCGTCACGCTATCTCTGCGCATTCAAAATGCCATCAATAAAATGCACCTGTGCTCGTTGTCCATAACATATGCCTGCCCATACCATAACCCCACCGCCACCATGGGCCACTCGATCCACAACGTTGAGATCACCAAACCGCTCACCCACACGACGCCATACACGCTGTCTGCCATCTGCCCTGTACAGTGAAAACTGGGATTCATCCGTGAAGAGAACACCTCTCCAAAGTGCCAGACGCCATCGAATGTGAGCATTTGCCCACTCAAGTCGGTTACGATGACGAACTGCAGTCAGGTCGAGACCCGATTAGGGCGACGAACATGCAGATGAGCTTCCCTGAGACGGTTTCTGACCGTTTGTGCAGAAATCCTTTGGATATGCAAACCGATTGTTGCAGCAGCTGTCCGGGTGGCTGGCCTCGGACGATCTCGGAGGTGAAGATGCTGGATGTGGAGGTCCTGGGCTGGTGTGGTTACATAGTAGTAGTAGTAAAATCTTTATTTGTCCCTTTACAGGGCAATTTAAGTAGCTTCAACCTCACAAACATACAAATTTTTATAAAACAGAATGACATCACAAAACATTTCGAAAACATCACAAACCCCGGGCATTTATAATAATTCTTCATATAGCTACTATTTAAAATTTACGGCACCTTTATCTTTGTTTCAAATAAGTATTTACACTCATAACTGCATTCGAAACAAAAGACCTTGAAGCTTTAACGGTCCTCCACTTGGGCACTCTATATCGCTTTCCTGAGGGAAGCAGTTCAAATTCTAAAAACAAAATGTGAGATGTATCCTCCAGGATAGTCAAAGACTTCCTAAGAACATTTCTCTCACACAGAGCAGATAAACCCAGCTGTACAGATCCTGTAATCTTTGACCCTAAATTAATAATACACTGAAGCTGGGATCTACTTTTAACATTTAATCCATAAAAGCAACAAATCATAGCAAAAGGGGCGTTGCGTTGCGACATTCATCTGTTATAGGACAACACTGATTAGCTATTTGATCACCTAAATTAAAAAAAAAAATTTTTTATATTTGTGTAGTGTTCAATGTTGTTATCGATAGAGATACGCGGATGGGGTATTATTTCATCCCCAACCGCATCACATAACTCATTATCCGCACCAACGTTTTTTCACCAAATTTCAAAGCCGCACCCGCCCGCCATCCGCTGATTGTTTTGCGGTCTATGGACGATGCAATGCTCTGCTGATGCGAGCCGCAAGAAAGCCCTTGTCTGTTCTAGAAAGGATACAGCAAAGATATTTAATGTTAATGTATGAGGCCTACGCTGAGTTTCATTCAGTTAAGATGAGATGCGCTCTAGTTCACAATGCAATGCAAGTGAACCCGGCGCACCGGCGCCTCCATGTCACGGTTATTATATTGTCATTTGCTTTTTATTTATTAAATACATGCAATTGGTTGATGAAACATTTATTAAAATTAAGATACAATTTGTACAAAACGAAATTCGCTTTAAAGAAAGGCTTTTAACAATGAAATGCAAGTGAACGCGGCGCGCTGGCGCCTCAATGTCACGGTTATTATATTGTCTACTATATATACAAAACGAAATTCGCTTTAAAGAAAGGCTTTCTACAAAGAAAAACTTAATGAAGTGGTAAAAATCATGTCTGACGATTTACAAAACAAAACTTGCGTTGGTACTTGGCAAAGAATCAAATACAGTTGGAAAGACCATTAATGACACAGACTGTTTACAATTGTTTTTAATTAGTGTTTAAACATTCTCTATGATAAAAATTTTTGTAAAAAATATTTTAATAACACGGTTTTGGTGGTTATAGAGATCTAATGACGGTGTATACTAACCGTCACACCCCTACGCTCCCTCAAAACTTGCGACATCTGTGACATTGTGTAGTGTGATAAAACTGCACATTTTAGAGTGGCCATTTATTGTGGACAGCCTAAGGCACACCTGTGCAATAATCATGCTGTCTAATCAGCATCTTGATATGAAATAATATAAAATTGATATAAAATTTTGAGTATGTTTGAGAAACGTTATTGTAAGTATGAGTTAAAAGGAACATGTTTGTTTAAAAAACTGAAGGTACGAACAAATATTAGATGCAGAACTCTCTCTGTAAGAGGAGTGAATTTATGGAATTGTTTGCATATAGACCTTAAATTGACACAAACAATAAGTGGATTTAAAAGGCTCCTAAGAAACAAGATGATACTTTCATATAGATAAGTTTTGGGTAATCAATTTCTATGACTTTGTTGTTTCAAGTGTTTGCAAGAAGAGAATTGAGCACTGTTTGACTGTTTGTGAATATTGAGAGGGATAGGCGTTAATAAGCCTTGAGCTTCAGCCTATACCCTTTGGTTTAATCAAAAGTTATGTATATGATGAGTTGAATATTTGTTATTGTATATTTGTTAGTGATAAACCAAATAAACGAAATGAAATGAAATGAAATGAAATATGCCACACCTGTGAGGTGGATGGATTAACTCGGCAAAGGAGAAGTGCCCACTAACACAGATTTAGACAGATTTGTGAACAATATTTGAGAGAAATAGGCCTTTTGTGTACATAGGAAAAGTCTTAGATCTTTGAGTTCAGCTCACAAAAAATGGGGGCAAAAACAAAAGTGTTGCGTTTTTGTTCAGTGTAGATGTACCATCGATAAATGTTGTATATTTTAATTTAAAAATAAATACATGCAGATTATGAGCTCAAATGAACTGAGTGCATTACACATTATTCATCAACTACTCATTTACATTTTTTCATATATGAAATGCTGTTCTGTAACACAGTGTCTCTCCTCTGTCTATAGGTATCTGCGTTTCCGACGTACATGGGAACTCAGAGCTCGAGTTCTGCTCTCAAACTTTCTCCCAGTGGATCTTCCGGCTCCAAAAGTGACGTCTGGAACAGCCTGATCCTGGCGTGAGGAACCGGGACGCTTCACCCGAGACCAGGAGCTCGTGATCTCATCATGTTCTGGATTCAGATCAACAGATCAGTAGCAGAAAACACAGGACCTGATTGAGAACTCTGACTGCGAATCGCAGGAACCAAAGACCCTCGAGTCCCGGTGGATCACGAGAACATTATATAAGCTGTATGTTCAAGTGGACTGTAGCATGTACTCTACACATCTTGGTTTCATTATTTTAAACCGTTTAGATGATGTTCGGTTGTCGCTGTCATAGATAAGCGTGTCAAGGGCCAAGTTTTGCACATGCAAACACAACACTTTTCTCCTGAAAATGTAAAAATGTTGCTATTTTTTTGCAGTTCTTTTCGTTGCTCTTCAGAAACTATATTTAAGTGAAGCTCAAAGCACTCCTACTGTACTTTAATGGATAATTGTGACCCTGGACCACAAAACCAGTCACATGGGTCAATTTTTTTTAAATTGAGAAGCTGAATAAATAAGCTTTCCATTGATGTATGGTTTGTTAGGATAGGACAATATTTAGCAGAGATACAACTATTAGAAAATCTGGAATCTGAGGATGCGGAAAAAAAATTGAAACATTGAGAAAATCTCCTTTAAAGTTGTGCATTTATGTTGGCGATTGTGCAGCTTTCACTCACAGAAATACATGTTTTATATATTTACGGTAGGAAATTGACAAAATATCTTCATGGAACATGATCTTTACTTAATATCCCAATGATTTTTGGCATAAAAGAAAAATCTATAATTTTGACCCATACAGTGTATTGTTGGATATTGCCACAAATATACCCGTGCGACTCGAGGTTTTGTGATCCAGGGTCACGTATTCTCTTTCTCCTTCATGCCATATCTGCAGGGAAATGTTTATTTTCATTGTCATGATTATTATTAATCATGTCTATGAGCAGAAATCATTTTGACTGTTATTCCGAAAGCATCTGTTGTCAAGATTGACGATTAACTTTCTGTCCTGAAAGCCACTTCCTAAAAACATTTAAAATAACCTTCACTGCATTTTGACTTCCTTTTAACATCTTTATCGCAGCTGATCTCCTTTAGTTCAACTTCTTGTATTTATTTCTAGAGTAAACAGGGTTACAGTTTTCCTTTCTGACTGGAAAGGTGACATGCTTGTAAAGTCCATTTAAACTTGTGCTGATCTCTTACTTTACATCAGCTTTTTCTCATTAGCCTGTAAAGAAAATAGAAAGTCCATATGTAATTCTTTTCTTGTATTCTATATAGTATTAAGTGTATA
>CM040801.1:2147500-2190000 GCA_022829025.1 Squalius cephalus
CGTGACGTAAGCAGGTTCCCTGGTTAAATAAAGGTTTAATAAAAAAAAATAAAAAAAAGGTGTAGTGTTGCTGGTTGCAACAGCACTTTTGGACTGCATAGCTTTCCAGCAGACTTGGAAATTAGGCGCCAGTGGTTGCATGCACTTGGCCTGGAAGACCGTGAGTGTGCAACCTGCATTTTACACGAGATTGCTTCTGTAACGCAATAGAGGTGGAAATGGGCTTCTCCACACAGCTCGCTCTGAACAGCGACACAGTGCCAAACGCTGCTACTCCTGCATGGACTCCACCACCGCAGCAGCGTCTTGATGTGAGTGATCTTATATATATCACAATTTATGGTTAGGCTAAAGTTAATCCTCTGGGGTCGACAAACGCGCCGGCGCATTTTGCTAGATTTTTTCACATAGCGGCAAAATATGAAAATGCCTACAGAGAGCGCGCGCTATTGACATCAACTCGATAAAACTCATCAGATGCATGTACTTTACGTCGTCTTGCGACCCCTGTCACTCTCCATTTTAGAGAGTCTGACAGCAGGTCTCAGGTGCACGCCCCCCCGCTCACGGTTCGTCCCCTGTATCTCCGCTGGGCACTGCCCACTTTTCTAGCATTTTTCAAATATTGCCAGTGGGTGGAGTCAGGCTCTGACCTGGGCCCGTATCCCTAAAGATTCTGAGAATCCTCTCAGAGAGCTCCTAACTTAACCTAAAAATTCCTTGCCAGGAGTTTTAGCTTAGAAGTGATTCCAGAACATTTTCAGTGAACTCTGAGCAAGGAATGGATGGAAAATCCTATCTTAGTGAGGAGGTGTGGTTGACCCCGTTGCTAGGTATGAGTCATCATTTCAAAAGCCGTGATTGGTTGATCCCACAAGTTTGATGAAAATGAACTTTTGGTGATAATGAGCAAAGGATGTACCCTCAAATCAATAAACATAATTATACACTCTAATCTTATGCAGACTGTAATTGTAAATAATATTTCACATTCAAGAAAATATCTGGAAAATGAATAGTAAGCTGTAGGGGTTATATAGCCTAACATTAGAATCTAAAATATGTGAAAACTTAAGCTCATTACACCCTGTTCAAATAATGATTTGTGTCTTATTTGCTCATATTAATATCCTAGCTGGCATATTTTGTACTTTCACTCCCATATGGACCCCATTGAAAACAAGATGGCCTATCTCAAGGGGCTGTCCTTAATGAAGTAGAAATTGCAACGTTACAACTCAGTGTGGTCTTAACGAGGGTAACACGGCTCAGCTTTTATCAATGTCTGTGATTGCTGGCTGGTCTATTTATGAAGGCTTGTTAACAAATATCCTACAAACACAGAAAATGGAGAAAAATCCTCTGTTGGCCATTTTGTGCAGCTGCTTAGGGGAACTCCTAAGCCACTAAAAGTCCTCTTCCCTGCTCTTAGCAGATCTCGCCTTAGGAGCCCTTTTAAGCGCTAGGAATCTTGAGGAATAGCTTTTATATTAACTGGGATTTTCGTGTCACTTTTAGGGGAAATTCTAAGAAAATGTCATGACTCTGAGAATTTTCTTAGAATTTGGCCGCTAGGAGCCACTTTTTGCACAAAAATTCTTTAGGGATACGGGCCCAGGGGTTTAGTTACCCTTTAAGCCCAATTAGCCACCCCCCCGCTCCGCCCCTGGTTCTGGAGCCGTATTCACAAAGAATTTTAAGGCTAAAAGTAGCTCCTAACTGGCGAATTTAGGAGTAACTCCTAAAAATAATGGGCGTGTCACTCGTAACTTTAGGACTCCTCATTTTTTTGACTAAGAGTAATTCACGAAGCATTTTAGCCCTAAAAGTAGCACCTAAGCCTGGGACAGCTTAAAAGAAGTCGAGAGGACTCCTAACTCACTAAGACCTTCACAAACCACTTTCTGTGGCATTTCACGCTGCGATGTTTTGAAATGCGTATGCGGCGGCTACAGGAGCTTCCAATCGCGAGGAACAATTCTGCATTGTAGGCATAACTAGGGATGCAATAACACCACCAACAACAACCAAAACTAGGCTACTCATTGCATGTAAACTAATTGTAACGTTTCATTGTGAATCAAATTAAAATGTTCTCTTTGCAAACGTAGGCAGAGGCATATAGTGACAGATTAATTCAATAATGTTGCAAAGATATTGCATCAATCCATATGTTTCATTAGGCTACTAGGCTATTTGTTTTGCCTTACTCTTTATTAATTTAGGCTATTTATTCAGTTATTCATCATCTTCCGTCCTTCGCACTGCTTGTGTAGCGCATGCATTCTCAGACCTGTCACCTGTCACTCATCATCGTAGGGGAGGTGTTTGGAATCATCCCCGCGTTACAGTCATCAGCCAATCAAGGTGGTCACTTCAGTCAAGCTCGTGCATGAGTAATGACGTCATCCATAGCAACGAAGACTCACTCTTAGTTTAGGAGTTGTCCTTTTTCTTTACTAAGAGTAGGTCTGAAAGGCGTTGTGAATAACTTTTAAGAGAAAACTCCTAGCTAAAAT
The DNA here is from genome assembly GCA_022829025.1 of Squalius cephalus. Lineage (NCBI taxonomy): Eukaryota > Metazoa > Chordata > Actinopteri > Cypriniformes > Leuciscidae > Squalius > Squalius cephalus. Next base: position 2,150,020 of record CM040801.1, read on the forward strand.
CTTTTAGTGCGATTTAGGAGTACTCCTCGTGGTAAGATAAAATGCTTTGTGAATACGGCCCCTGATCTATTTATCATTATCTGTTAATCATATTTTGAGCATAGACCTGAAAATGAAATTTCTGTCACCCACGAGTTGTGCCAAATCTGCATGAATTTCTTCACAAAGGAGGATATTTTTTGAAGATATTTTGACTTCCATAGTATTTTTTTTCCTACTTTGGAAGTCACTGTGTATAATTATTTTGTATATATAAATACACACACACACATGCATGTATATATTTAAGAAAAATTTGTTATTTATATATAAAATATTTATATTTATATAATATAAATTATGTATAAATATATATACAGGTATATACATGCAAATATTTCTTACATATACCGGTATACATGCATGTTACACAACTGTTTGTTTGTTGTTGTTTTTTGTTTTTTTTAAATGAATGTGCTATATTTTAGTTCGATACTATTTTTATTTAGCCTAACATTTTGTATTTTTAGGGGATTTTATGGTACTAAACTATAGTTATGGAATAGTTCTGATCCATTTATTATCTGTTAATCACTTTTTGTGCGTAGACCTGAAAATTAAATTTCTAACTTAAACTGTCATAGATCTTGAATTCTTTGAAACAGTCTTAAGCGAATTCTTTTAATAAAGAAGACACTTTTTATTGCTGAAACAGATAATTGCTGAAGTTGAAAAATTAAAAAAAGTGAAACATAAAAGTTTAATTTTATTATAATGAAAAATGCATAAAAATACTATATATTTTTAAAAATTTTATGTTAAAAATATATATTTTCCAAAATCATGTTTTACTCTAAATCTGTGTGAAAATCAAAGCCATAAATCTAAGCAAGTTCTGCCCCAAATTTGAGGTTGTTATCTCAAACTTGAGCTTTCAGTGAGACGTTCTCTGGGCGCAGTACCGAACGCTTCCACTAGAGGACAGTTATTTCATCGAACTGCACAAATGTGACTATTTTTATTTTCATGACCATTTAACCTTTTTGAATCATGTCCATGATTTTCTTTGTGTTCACATAGCAAGTGTCAAAATATTTACTAAGTTTCGTACCATTCCGATGAAGTAAAAAACGTAAAATCTTTCAGTAAAAAATGAGCACCATTTTTTAAGTTACTCGAGATCACCTAGTCTTTTTCTCTGTGTCCCAAACAATGATGCATATAAAACATAACCTTCATAGTTAATAAGCTCTATAACTAGCATTGAAGACCCTCTGAAACATCAGTCATGTACGGTGTGTTTCTGAAGCGTCTGCGGGGTCAGCCGAGGGTCACCGATGCATCTGTCGTGTTTTCATCAGTTGCTCAGGATAGATCTGCACTTCTGCTTGATGCACAGTCCGTGTTGTTTATAAATGCAATGCAAATCTCATTTTTGACTCCCCTGCAGGGTTTGATATTAACACGCGCCAAATGCGGGTAATAATCAGCTGTGGCGGGAAACACTGTCAAATCAATAACTTAAAAATTTAGTTGCCAAATTGGCCGGTGAGTGAAAAGTTAATATCAAACCCTCCTCCCCTGGATATTAGGGGTGTGCATTGGCACTGCCCTCACGATTCGATTCGATTACGATTCACCAGGTAACGATTCGATTCAATTCGATTCTACGATGCATTGCGATGCATCAAAATTCTACTGCACACAACAAGGCGAAATTTTCATCAGTCATGAGGCAATACAAGCAGTCAGATATTGAACAACAGATTTTATTGGCTGCTATGTGTATTATCACTCTCCTGTATCTTTGACATAAATGTCATTAAATAAAATAAAATTGAATGGTACAGGGTATTGGATATGGCATTTTCAAACCTGAAAAAGAAAGCATAAATCACTGCTTTCAGTGCTTTGAATGAGAAATGTTTCTCTTCTCTCTGCTTGAGAACCATTTGAAATTAAATTTCAACTTTATTGTCCAACTCAAGGCCAGAAAATAAACAGTGTAGGGGTGTAACGGTTCACAAAATTCATGGTTCGGTTCAATACGATACACTTGTGTCACGGTTCGGTATGTTTTCAATACAGCAAAAAGAAAGAAATGCCAGAGAAGTTTCCTTGATTTTTTTTTTTTTTTTCTTAAAACTAACATCATAACGTATGACATTTTTTTTCTTTGAGCAATGATGGAGCTATAATTGACTCTTCTTATGAGCATATAAAACAAAACATCTCCTTGGAAAAAATTAAATGTAATATTTTGTGCTTATAAACAAATGTTTATTTTAGTTCAGATTAACATTTGAGGGCGGCAATGTTATTCATAATGTCGAAATAAATCCGACATAACGTTACTTGAAGGCATTATAGCCCACTATTCCTGCCAAACTTCCAAAGTTGCAGTAAGTGTTAGCCTACTACAGTAAATCCATGGTGAATGTTGCTGATCTGTGGACACTATAGTTCATTCATGCCACAATATTTCTTCCTGGTTTCCACGTCAGCGCTGTTTGATCCGTTAATAACGGAGAAATGTGAATGTTTCTCACTAGATCTCGCAGCGATGTTATTACTTTAGTGGCGAGTTCAAATGCTTTCTTTACTGGATCTCTTAGCGCTGTGTAGTATAAGATTGGCTCGCGCTGCGTTGGTCCAAACTGATAAACAGTCCGTCACGAGTAGCTCCGCTTACATTGCGTTTGCCATTTGATGTTGTGGTCGCGCCAGCGTCTACATTATGAGCGCGCTCGCGACGCGCTTACTTTTGAAATAACCGTTCGGTTTGAAAATGCGTGCCTTGTACCGAACGGTTTAATACGAATACGCGTACCGTTACACCCCTAAAACAGTGACATAATCGATTATGGCACTTTGCCGCATCGATGCTGAATCGTGCATGCCCCGCATTGCGATGCATCGCCGAATCGATTATTGTTGACACCACTACTGGATATTGAATCGTTCTTCGATGTGTCACTCAGGCATGCCGTGTGTATTTTCTACCTGGTTCTGCGAGCCCTGGACACCGTGGAGGACGACATGACCATCCCGCTGGAGAAGAAGGTCCCGATGCTGCACGACTTCCACTCGTTCCTCTACCAGCCCGAGTGGAGCTTCACCGAGAGCCGGGAGAAAGACCGGCAGGTCCTGGAGGATTTCCCCACGGTCAGTCTCACACAATCATCATGTGACACCACAATATCAACATCAAAATGTGAGGAATTCGGTTTTGCATGAAGAATGTGAGGCCTGTTTTAGGACCATATCATTTTAAATATAGGATGTATATAGCACTAATACATAAATGTGTGTGTATATATACATACAAAATATAAATATTATGATAATATTATTATTATTATTATTATTAAACACACATAAATGTGTGTATATACTGTATATATATATATATATATATATATATATATATATATATATATATATATTAGTGGTGGGCCGTTATCGGCGTTAACGCGCTGCGTTATAAAAACAATTTTTTTTATATTTTTATATAAAAAAAATATCGCCGTTAATCTATTCTCCAAGTTGGGTTGGGAGCTGGCTCAAGCTACACAAGCTATGATGACGCAATCTACCCGCGGCCGCGAGGTACACCCGGCTGCAACGCATCATATTCGTCGTCATCTTAAGTAAACACGGCTGAAAGTGAAAGCTGGTGTAAAAGATCCGTGCAACATCCATTATTTGGACTTGGTTCGGATTTAAGCCGTCCGACGTAGACTGTGTGGTGTAACAGTTCGGTAAGTTAACACACGACTAATCCGTTCTACCACCTCAAATTCAAAACGAAACATATCACTGAATACCAGCGCGCGCGTATTATTCCCAATATATCTTAGTGAGTGGTGTAGCACATAATCTCTTTTTATTAAAAGCGCCCGATTTTAAGAATCGTTGTTGTGTTTCTTTTTAACTGAAAAGACATCAGTTAGACAATATTCTCATTTTAAATTTGGGGTTTCATAAGCTCCAAGCCATAATAAACATTAGACCTACTTAAGTCTCTGCAGCTAGTGTACTTACATTTTATTTATCTGCAAAATTATGTTGTATACTTACAGTTTTGCACAATATATGTTCTCAAAACTACATACACCCTTTCAAAAAAAACCAAAAAAAAAACAACCTTTTAGCAGTTGTTTAGCAGGGTCTGTGTAACCTGTTCTGAAATGGTTTTATTATAATATCGTTATCGCAAGAGGCTGCAATGTATATCACAATATGGATTTTAGGCCATATCGCCCATCCCTAATTGATATCCTATAGTAGTTGATAATAACATAGGCCTACCTAATGTTGCCTACGGACGGTAACAGTACAGCAGTAACCTTTTACAGTCTATGAGTAGAACAGCTTTCTCAAGCAGTTTGTGATGCATTTTGGAAACAGGAGATGAGCCCCTGGTCTAATGCGCCACCTGGCTTGAGAAACCCGTTCTCAAAGACTTACTTTTATAGTCATTATTTGGGTAGCACACATATTCTGAATGCCTTCGGCAGAATTCAAATGAGCCATTTTAATCTAGATTAATCTAGATTAATTTCAAAATTAATCTAGATTAAAAAAATTAATCTATGCCCACCTCTAATATATATATGTATCTATGTGTGTGTATGTGTGTATATATATTTATATATATGTATATGTGTGTTTAATAATATATTATTATGATATGTTTTATAAAGTTATTTTATTCTGCACAAGAAGGACCATTTATGTATAAATATATTAACTTTTAAATAAGACATCAGAGCCTATAGCAAAAAACTAAATTAAATCTTAAAAAGAATTTAAAAGCACATTTTAATCATCTACATTTTGACTAAGAACAATTTAATAAAAAATATAATTTTAAAATAATTTATTTAGAATATAATTCATTTAAACCCCAGTTTCCTGTGACTCACTAAAACCAGTAAATAATCAGTGGAAAATGTGTTTTTTATTTTATTTAATTTTTTTTTACTTGAACCAACTTTCCTTTTTCACATTTTTCTTTGTTTTATTGTTTACGGTCCTGATGCCTTTGCATTTTTAAGCGTAAACTAGATTCTTTGTTTATGTTTGAGTACACATTTATTATTATCATTATTCTCTTCAGATTTCAGTGGAGTTCAGGAATTTGGGCCAAGAGTATCGGGACGTCATTTCAGACATCTGTCACCGGATGGGCGCAGGAATGGCTGAATTCCTGGAGAAGAAAGTCGCTTCAATGAAGGAGTGGGACAAAGTAAACTTCACACCGTCTCACATGCGCGTTTGGCAGTGTGTTTGACGTCTATCTATACGCATGTAGATTTATACACACATAACTCAGCAAACCAAGAAGCAGAAGTGCTTTCACTGTCATCCTAAAGCATTTCTGCATGCAATATTTGTATAATGTAACAACTTAAAATTTGCTTAAAATTCCAAGGACCAAGTTAAGCCAGAAAGGGGATTGTGCATTTGCGGTAGTAGCGCTAAGACTTTGGAATAGCTTACCATTACAGCTTTACATACCATTACATGTGTTAGGGACGCTGACTCTGAACATGTTTTTAAAGTACAATTTAAGACACATTTGTTTGCCATGAACTATTCTTCTTTTTGATGATAATTTTTATTATTTTTACTCTATTACTATTCTACTATTTTGTCTATTTTACTGAGATGATGTAAAGTACATTGGTCAACATGTGTGTTGCTGGGTTGTATACCGGTTCATACCGAATACCAGTGTTTATTTTTGTTATGATAGTAATTTTTAATATACCGCAATACCGGAGTATGACGCTTTAACAACGTTGGGAACGCGGTGCGACACTGTTTGAGAGGGTCTTTTCACTGTAACTGTGGTGATGCACAGATGTGTGTGTGTGTGTGTGTGTGTTACTAAACGTGACGGTGAAGATGGATAGGTTAAACTATAATCGATAGCTGTCAAATTATATTGTTTCCCACACATTGGTTCACAATATCAACACAGCCTTTTGGAAAATATATTTCTGGTTGGCTTTGACATCGTTGAATAAACATGAGAATTTCACGTTTCAATAGGCGCGTTTCCATTACAGATTTGCGCAAAACTTTTGCAATTTTTTTCTAAATGTCGACAAAAAACTATTGCGAAATGACGGCGTTTCCATTAACCGATGTTATGCGACTAAAACTTAATTTTTCCTCTCACGATAAGTAAAATCATTCCAAAAACACGGTAACGGACGTTGGTGGGTTTATGTACTATATCCCACAATCCCAACCACTGCACTGGCCATCATTATTAATGGAAGAAGATGTATGTGTTTTTTCCAAGCATTAATGCTAAGGAACCACCCTTATTATAATTGTGAGCGGCACATGAGGTGTTTCTGGGTGTTTCTCCCTCATTTCTGCTTCAAGCTCTTGATTGTGGCATTTATTTGAGGTTTAGAATCCATTATTCCTGTAATTATTTTGTCTTTTATGAATTTAATAAAGAGCTCTGTCTCGTATTCTGTACAAACAAACCACGTCATCTACGTCAGGTGACTGTAAATGCGCAAAAACTGTTTCCATTGCAGTTTTGCGAAATATTTCTTTTTCGAATTGCCTGAAAAACCACATCATGTGAGCGTAAAAACTTTTTTTTGCGATAAATGGCCATTTTTGCGAAATTGACGTGTTTCCATTGGGCGTATTTTCAATTCGCAATTTCAATTTGCGCAATTTGAAGGGGAATGGAAACGCAGCTAATGTCAAAACGCGGCGCGGGGGTTTTTATATGAATGTTTGAAGGGAAATGACCGTCTTTAGGAAAGTTTCGATGTTATTTTCATGTAATCTTTCTTTATCTTTCCTGATAAAGCCGCATTTATGAGCCGTTACCGAGGAAACCGCTGTTTCTGCCGCTCCTACAGCGCCTCCTGCTGGCAGCTCTTTATAAACAGCCTTGCAAACCTGTATTAATACTAGTGTGGATTTTTTTCTACAATATCCACTCATGACAGTAAAATAGGGCATTCTAAGTCAATCTACTGCAGTATCTCCTCTCTCAATCAGTAGAAGATGTGATTAACACCCAGTCATGCTTGAAAAAAATAATACTGTCATATACTGTGAAACCGGGATAATTTAGAAAAATACTGTGATATGGATTTTTGGTCATACCGCCCAGCACTAACATAATGTTGTAAACATCTGTCCCGCTGTGTATAAATGCTTTTAGCATAAATCAGCCGGTTAATGTCCCTGTTTTCCCCTTCAGTACTGTCATTATGTGGCGGGTCTGGTGGGGATCGGACTGTCCCGACTGTTCTCCGCGTCCCAGCTGGAGGACGCTGAGGTGGGCCGGGACACAGAGCTGGCAAACTCCATGGGTCTGTTCCTCCAGAAGACCAACATCATCAGGGACTATCTGGAGGACCAGCAGCAGGGGCGGGCCTTCTGGCCACAGGAGGTACATGCAGCTTTAATTTAAAGGGGTCATCGGATGCAAAATTCACTTTTATATGGTGTTTGCATATAAATGTGTCTTTACAGTGTGTGGACACAACCACCATATAATGAAAAAAATCCATTCACTCCTTTTTTTGTAATCCTCAAAAAGCCTAAACGATCTCAATAGTCAAGCCGTTTGGATTTTCTGAGCAATATGATGTCATATTGCTCCGCCCAAGACCACTGACAGACTGTCCCGTATTAGCATATTTCCCATATTAGCATATTTCCGACCTCAGCCAAGGCAGCACTTTAAGTGTCTTGTGTCGACACGCCCCACGAGCGAGCAGTTGCTCATTATCATTTAAAGAGACATGCACCGAAACGGGTCTCTGTGAACAGAGCTGTTTTACACAGCCGTTGAGGAATTTTAACCAAAGTTTGTTACAAACTTTACATTTAGACCTTAAAGAATCATTCCAACTTGTGGGAAATGGGCATCCGATGACCCCTTTAACAGACAAACTTTTATTTTAAAAATATATAAAATTACCACTATAACCAGTAGATGGCGGCAGAGGACCACTTATTGATTTATTAGCCATTTCCATTAATATAATTATACATAAGACACTAAATGTACATAATTGATAACAAAAACTAATAAGAAACATGAATTTTATTTCTAGTAATTACATTTTTTTTTTTTTTTGTGATTTTGATTTTTGTTAACAATAATATAATTACGGGTATACATAAGACACTAACATACACAATTACAAAAACTAACAAGAAACATAATTATTAAAAATCAAATATAGTGTCACGCAGTAAATTGTGAAAAAGTCAGTTTAATTGGACTGCAAACAGTTTACGGTTATTTACTGTAAATTAAAAGATGACAGTTCGTATTTGCTTCCAAAATCTAACACTATTTTACAATAAAATTACATAATCTCCCTTTATTTCACTGTATATTAGGGGTGTAACGATTCCCTCATGTCACGATTCGATATATCTCATGATACGATATTATTGCGATACTTCAAGACATATGATAAAAGGTTAACAGAAAATGTACTGTTGATTTAAATGCTAATTTTGCCGTTAAATTGTGTGTGTAAATGAATAGTCTTGGACTTGGTGCTGGAAACCCAAAGCTCAGGACAATAGAGGCACCAGAATACAAATATTCTTGATTCTGAATCTGAAAATATAGAATTATTTAGACAAATATGCTTTCACTGTCACTGACTAGATATATTTAAAATAACGTAAGCCACTTTTAACTGGTAACAGACATTTGGCATTATCAGGACCCACAAATATTCCCCCATTGCATTATTATACATTATATTCAACATTATATATAGTAGTTTAATGTAGTACTGACAGTAAAACTCGGAAAACTTGAATTTTTTCTCACACAGAAATTTTCATTTTGGGTGAATTATACACGATATATATTATCACTATCCACGATACATATTGGTGCATTTTTGTATTGCGATATATAGTGACACCCCTATGGTAAAGCAGTCCTTCCAGAAAAATGTGGGGTTTTTTTGTGATTGTTGCGGGCAAAAATCCTTGATTATGCGGCACGTTTTCCTAAAAAATGCAATGGAATATGCGGGATATTTATGCAATTTTATGCGATGAAATTGCGGGAACTTGCAAAAACTGCGGTTTGATGAAAAAGAGAAATAATAGTGATTCCCCCAACACCCTGTTCTCACTAGGCTATAAAGAGTCATGTTTTATTACTTCCTATGATAAGCAAGCATACTACATTACAGAAAGTGCTGTGAATATTTTAGGGCTGAACGATATTCTGTTTTAACATCGACATCGCGATGTGCGAATGAGCGATAGTCACATCGCCGGAACATGCGATGTGAAGGGTAACGTTAGTAGTACCCATAAGAGAACGGTAGCACACAGTAAACACGAGTTTGTTGTATGGCTTTTTGCTGGGGTGACATACGCGTTCTGCGTGCCTGCACAGTGATTGGTTCGCTGTGCCGCAGCTCACCGCGCTCACAGCCAACATTCAAAAATGCGCGACGAAGAGGATCCGCCGCAAAAAAAAAGTCAAAATCAGCTATTTGGGACTAGCCTATTTCGTCTACAAAAAGGAGGATGTTGACCAAAAAGAGGTAGGCTACTTTGCTGGAGTGTTATAAAGTTGTGGATGGTTGTCTTTTTTAAACATTCGTTTATTTTTCGTGTTCGCATTTATGAGGAAAAAACAATGTTACGTGATATTACGGACGCGACCGTTATAAAAGCGACACTAAAAGACTGCTTTAAAACTTTCACAGAGACCTCAAACAGAAAGCACAAAGCCTTTCTTTAAAACGAATTTCGTTTTGTATTAATTGTATCTTAATTTTAATCAGTATTTCATTATCCAATTTCCTGGATTTAATAATGATTAATAATAATTAAATATAGCAGCCAGCGCCTGAACCCGAGATTAAGCTATGATCCATGAACCGAAACTCAGCGTAAAAGGTAGCCTACTCGCCTCACACACCTAAAAAAAAAAAAAAAGAAAGAAAGAAATATATCTATTATCTACAGAAATCTCTACTTTTAAACAGAACCATTAAAAAAAATATAGCTATATTTAATCTGTATGAAAAGTGCATTTCTCCCGATCACTGCTGCGAAGATCGCGAGTCAGTATATTGTCAACTTCATCTTTACAGAAAACACTTGTTTATTAATAAACAATTAAAATGTCTCATTGTAATATTTTACATATTATTAATCATTACTTTTGCTGGGTCTAGGTGCCGTTTACATGAACACGTCACTGAATCAGCACAGAAAACATCATTTTTCAGGTCCTAGAACCCGAAGAACGTTAGGTCCTGCGTAGAACGTTCACCGAATTCTGAGAGAAATATGTTTCTGGAATAAAATATTAAGTGGCCTTTTTGTTACTTGTAATGAAGCTTGCTTATTAGTGAAATTATTAATAACATGGAATGGTAATTATTGACTTTAGCCTGGATTGATGGCTCGCAATATCGCGATATATATCGTTGGGAAAAAAATATCGCAATGTAATTTTTTTTCCAATATCGTGCAGCCCTAGTATATTTAAGTTCTCATCTTGTTTTATTTCAGACCTTAATAAACACATGGATCAAACTTACAAAACATTGATGAGTCAAACAAGTTCTGTAGCTTTACTAAAGGAATATGCTACAACTTCTGTAAAAATGAATAAATAAAAATATAAAAAATAAAATGTGTGCTTCCTGTTTTACATAGGTAGCTATACAAAACAGACATCTTCTGTTAAAATAAGTGCTTCCAATGCACAAAGTGCAATCTCTTACTGTAACGTAAATTAACATACTAATACTTACAATTGTAATAACGTCACTTCATAACGTTCCCATGGCAACAGGGGAAAATGGCTGCTTTTGTGTGAAGTAAACGCAACATTTTTCAGATATATTTGACTTTTTTGTAACGAAATGCGGGGATTATGAAATCATGCAAGCCCCGCATATTTCGCGATCGGAAATCGGCAATTTATGCAGCGAAAGTGCGGCGTATTTGAAAAAATGCGGCCCCCGCATAAATATGCGGACTTTGGCTGATTATGCATTGAATTATGTGATCGCATAATCGCGTTTTTCTGGAGGGACTGGTAAAGGAACTTGCTGTTAACCAGCTTATTTTAGCGTAGCATTTTTACAGTTTTTTACTGTTAAAACGTGGTTTATTATTAATGGTTGTTTTTGTGCTGCAGGCCTGGAGTCAGTTTGCGTCCCGTCTGGAGGATTTTGCCCAGCCTCAAAACCTGAGCTCTGCCCTGTCCTGCCTCAACCTGCTGGTGACCGACGCCCTCCGCCACGTCCCTGATGTCATCGCATACCTGTCCCGCCTCCGCAACCAGAGCGTCTTCAACTTCTGTGCCATTCCTCAGGTGAGACACTTCATTCCTCAGGTGAGGCGCTTCATTCCTGACTCTAATCAGCCCTATTTTCTGCTGAACACTGAACCTACATCTGTTTATGTCAAGTTTAATGCTGTTATAAACACACACAGGGATAGTGAGCACATCTTACATCACATTATCTAATGCTATCAGGGTGCGGATTGATAGAAATGAACATAAAAATTGCACACAGATGAATGTGCGGTTTTAAAAACTGAATTTGCATTGCCATATTGCCGTTCACACAGAATGCATTTGTTTTCCACTTGATGTTGTTAAGTAAATCTAAAACTAAAAATGCTAAAAACTGAAATAAAATAGAATATTAAAAAAATTATTTCAGTCAAATGCAAAGGCAAAATTTCAAATTTATTTAATTTACTAAAAGTAAAACTGAAATAAATGAATTAATAAAAACAAAATATATGTATTTAAAAAAAAAACTAAAACAAATAAAAATGACAAAAACGCAAACAAAATTATTAAAACTAACTCAAATTAAAATGAAAACTAAAACAAATTCAAAATAGAATGTGAAAATTGTATACTTATTTTATTTGAGTTGCGAAGGCAAAGTGTCTAATATTTGTTTAGATTGATGTGCTAAAATTACTGAAATAATGAACATGAATAAAATAAAAAGTCATTAAAAAAACTTTATGTAATAAAATTAAAGGAACATTTAAAAATAATAACTAATTCAAAATATGAATAAATGCTAAGATAGTATAGTAATGTAGTTGTAGTATAGCACTAAAACAACACAAAATGGCGTCTAATTGTTGCAAAGTTACTTATAGTTAGTAGAATGTCTAAAGTGGACTATCGAAATAAAGTGTGACCATGTATTTTTGCTGTGAAGTTTGAGCATGTTCTGTTGCTGTTGTTCCTCCGGCCAGGTGATGGCGATAGCGACTCTGTCTGCGTGCTACAACAATCCTCAGGTGTTTCAGGGTGTGGTGAAGATCCGGAAGGGTCAGGCGGTGACGCTCATGATGCAGGCCACAAACATGGGTGCCGTTCAGAGCATCATCGCACAGTACAGTCAGGAGGTGCGTACTTTACTTATCCTTCTGTGTCTATTATTTCTCTCTCTCTCTCTCTCTCTCTCTTTATATATATATATATATATATATATATATATATATATATATATATATATATATATATGTATATATGTAGGGATGGGGCCGATCCGATCCAGTATCGGTATCGGGACCGATACCAGCGTAATTCACGTATCGGATTTTCCCGATCCAACCTGCGGAGATATCCGATATCCATGAGTCATGTCTGCGCTCGCTTTAACGTCTGCTGAAATGACTCCAAAAGTGATTCCCGCCGGCTAGTCTGCTAGCTGGCTGCAAACTGTGGAATGGATTTCCTGAACGGAGGCGCGGCTCAATGAGACACAGAGTTATGAGACACGCTCCCGCTCAGGAAATCCATTCCGCAGTTTGCGGCTAGCCAACAACGTCCGCTGTGTGGATATACGTCACACTGGAAAACACCGCAGAGCAAGACAGCAAAATGTAATGTTTGCAAAGCTGTAATTCAGAGTCTTTTGAAGCTCCCTCGCGTCGTACAACACAACGAACTCAATCAAACTTTTAAAAAAGCACCACGTTACTGTGCGTTCACACCAAATGCGAATAGCGCGTCAAATTCGAGTCTACCGCGGCTATTTTGAATCCATTCGCGCGTCCAGAGAAAAATTGACGTGCGTAAAAAGCAAAAGTTTGAAGCGAAATTGACGCGCGTCTGAAGCAAAATCCGCTTGTTTGTTTGCACGATGCTGATGTTGATCGAGCATTTACTGCATCGGAGCGAGGATCACCCTTCAGATAGTGTGTGTGTAAGATGTTTAACGTTACACTTGCACTTTCCTATATTTCAAGACGCAAGTAACGTTATTTGACATTTTGGGAATGTAATAAATATTGACATGACAATCAATCTGAAACCCCAGTTGCATATTTGTTTTCATAATGGGATTTTTCCTGTCAACAGGATTTCCTGTTTTTCTGACTTCCTTTTCTGACCTTATACTTACCTCAAGTTGCCTTTTGGGGGACATACATGCATGCATGCATACATAGCCTACGTAACTTACATAACATATCATTACTTGCTTGTTGAGAGAAGTTTATTTCAGCATCATATAAAATAAACAATAATGATAATAATAATATTAAAGCAAACACAGCTCTGGTATCGGAATAGTATCGGTATCGGCCGATATCCAAATTCAGGTATCGGGATCGGATCGGAAGTGAAAAAATGTGGATCGGTGCATCCCTATATATATGTATATGTATATATACGTGTATGTATGTGTATGTATATATCATAATCATTTAACAAACAAGTATTAATTACTTCCATGAGCTCATTGTTTCTGCATTAAATTATTACATTGTTTAAATGAATACCTTTTTTCGCTAACTGTGATTTTGTATATGTACATTCGATTGATTGAATTGAATATTAAACCTTTGACAAAATCTTCCAATCTGCGTTTCCACTGCTGAGCCAGAGAGAGAGCCGTTGATATGAAACAGCTTCACAAACACTCACAGTATCATTATTTCTGTGTTACACTAATTCATATTATCACAGAAGTACTGGGATAAAAGTGTATAGTTCAGATATAAACACTGATGTCTGCGGTAAAGATCAAAATAGGATAAATCACCTTTTGAAAGTAACTTGAAGCTTCAAATGAAGATTGTATCATTACATCGTTACACCAGTAGGTGGCGACCAGAGACCGTTAAAACATGTGTTTGACATTGAATCATTCGTTCAAGAGATTCGAAAAAATAATAAATAATTCATTAACAATTTTTAAATAAACTGCAGCGATCAACATTTTGTCAGAACCTCTGATAATTTACATGTTATTTTGTTTAGTTAAAGGGGTCATATAATGCCATTTTTGTACAAGTTATTATGATTCTTTAGGGTCTAAATGAAAAGTTTGTAATATACTTTAATTAAAAATTCTCATTAGTATTGTAAGAAAACACTAATTTTACCTGGTCAAAAACAGCTCTGTTTTCAGCACGCCGTTTCAGTGCATGTGTCTTTAAATGATAATGAGCTTTGCTGACCCCGCCCCTCTGTTCTGTGCGTACACCGTTTGTAACACAATAACCATAACGCGTTGTTCATTATAAACTTGGGATTATGAATTATATTGAGAACGTCGTACATAGAAAGCATGCCGTAATGTACCCCGAGTGTAAACCGCATTCATCGTGAAGCGTGTTAGCGATTTGCAAAGATAAATATAAATATTAAAATAAAGGTTAATAAAACGTTACACTCACTTCTTCTTCTGGAGGTGCAGCAGGAACACGAATAGTTGCCGATCCTTTTTTCAGGAGCAGCTTCTTAGCAAAACCAGCTTTATACTGACCCTCGTTTATAAAGCAGTCTGATGTGAAATGATTTGCGCAAACATGAAAGCATTGACGTTGATCGTGGGGAATATTAAACTCAGCCACTGCGTCTTCATATAAGGAGAAAACATATAAGGAGATTAAAAAAAACACTGGATGGATTTTTATCATTTTATGATGGTTGTGTACAGGCACTGCCAACACACATTTCAGTACAATCAACTTGTAAAAGTGCATGTACCATTATATGACCCCTTTAAAATCATGGAAGAATCTTGATCTCTACTTAAAATCTGTCCAGAATCATGTAGCTCTAATATATATATCATGTATGTATGTAATTTATTTTTTGTCTAAGTTTGTTTTCATTATGTTATAGTTATGATATGTTGTTAAATGTTTAATATGTGTCTGCCGTGTAATATCCGGTGATGCTGATATGGCAATAAACTCAAATACACCTATTAATCCTGTAATCCCGTCGTTCCCCCACAGATCCTGCAGAAAGTCTCCATCACGGACCCGTCCCGGGAGCAAACGCTGTGTGTCCTGAATCTGATCGGGGAGAAGAGTGTGTCCCGAGCAGCGCTGACGCCCCGAGCGCATCACATCTCTCCGGTGTGTGTGTCGGCAGCGATGATCCTGGCGGCCCTCAGCTGGCAGTACCTGAACGCCACCGCGGGGCCACCAGGGGGCGCCGACATGCAGGGACACTGACACACACACACACACACACACACACCTGCCCAAACAAGAGGACTGAATAAAAGGCTTGAGTTCGGGAGTCCAAGCTTGTTTTCTGTTAGGTGAATCTCACAAACACATGTCCAGGTCGTGTTTCACCTCATAATCAAGCAAGGAGAAATAAGAAATCAGATTTTGCTTTGAGAAAATTAAGCCTATTACAATTTCTGACTTTTACAATAAATACAATAAAAATATAATATTTTTATAAATATGAATAATATATAAATAAAAATGTTATATATATATATATATATATATATATATATATATATATATATATATATATTTATATAGCATAACATTTTTAAAAACTACATACACATGCATACATATGCTTCAAATATAAATAATATAAATTAAAATATATATGTATGTGTGTGAATATGTAGTATACATAAAACTGGAAAAATAACTGATTGTATATATTTAAACTATATACATGACCATGCATATATATACATATATATATATATATATATATATATATATATATATATATATATATATATATATATATATATATATATTTTTTTTTTTTTATATTTTACAAACAAGTTATAATATACATGTACATACATATATATATATATATATATATATATATATATATATGTATATATATATATATATATATATATGTATGTACATGTATATTATAACTTGTTTGTAAAATATAAATAAAAAAAAAAAAAAAATATATATATATATATATATATATATATATATATATATATATATACACACACAAACAATTTATAACATACATGTACAGTGTATAGTAAGATTTGTATAAATGGTCATATATAGTTTAAATATATAATGTCTGTGTTTTTTCATCTGTTTATGGGATGAAATATGACCTGTCTGACCTTGAGATTCATCCGGTTGCAGTGAACACATCTCTGACGGACATTATTATGCATTTGAGACTCGAGTGTGTGATTTCTGTGACACGGAGGATTTTGTTGATTTCCTGTGTTTTTTTTTTTTGTTTTTTTTTTTGCTTGTTCCATCAGACCATCCTAAACGTCAAGCTCGCGGGCAGAAAAACATTTTCATTGCGATTATAAAATTCATAATCTGTCATTTAGACAGATTGGTTTTGTTTTAATTACATGCAGACTTTCAAGCGGTTGCATTCTGACGATTAAAAACCCTTCATCGCACGAAACCCGTCATATTTCACCACAAAATCGAAGAAAAAAGCCTAATTTTGGGACTATTATATTTTGCTGCATTGTAAAGTATTATAATGCATTATTTTCATTGCACAATTTCTCAGTGCTGATTTTCTCAGTTGTTGGATTTATATGAAATAAAATAAAACAAATGAAAAAAAGAATAATAATGATGAATATAATGTCAGTCTTAAAGACTTTTTTCCCCTCTTGATTATGGGGTGAAAGTGACCCAGACGTGGTTTTGACAGGTTTGAAGTGGTTTTGAAGAGTGAGATCATGTGTTTTGATGGTTTTGCACATGAATTGGTCCATTTTTCAGTGGGTCAGTTTGAATATTCATTCAGTCACTGCGAACGAAGCAACGAACCAAAACATGTGACTGTGAAGTGTCCTTAATATACAGCTTTTATGTGGAAAAGCTCGCAAGAACTGTACATACCAACATTCAGTGTATTTAGCATTGCTATGTAATGTGGGAGTTTGGTTTGTAAATAAATTTAGAGATATTAAATATATGAATGTCTCATTTGCTTCATTGATGCATGTTTGAGTGTTGTGGAGATGTGTGTGTGTGTGATGTTGCACCTGCAGACATAAACACTTTCTCTGCTTTAGACCTTTGCTTGTCTTGTGACGGCTGTTAGAGCACCTGACCGTCGCTCACATGATGTTTTACTGAACCGGGGGCTTTAAACAGAGTGAATCTCACATCTTGTGGCTTTGGTGAATCTTCAGCTCGAGAGACAGAGGAACAGAATCTGATGCTCAGGTAAACTCTGTTCTTACAATATTAGTATCTTGAATGGTTTGATAAATAATGTGGCATGAAATGTTTTGAAATTTTATCCGAGACATTTTTATGTAAGTGTAGCATAATTATTTAGAACTTTTATAGACTAGATAATGTTAATAAAATATATAATTATATGCATTTATGTAAATGTATTTAAATGTAATTGAATTTAAATATGTTTAATTAGTCTTTTATTCACATATTGTATTGCAATGAAAATTTAACAAATTTTAATAAAAAATATATATAAATAATATATTTTGTGTTGCATTTTAATTTAGATTGTGTGTAATTTAAATGTTTTATATTTTTCATTAATAATGTCTTAATCAAATATTGCAATGAAACTAACAAGTTTTTATTTTAAAAATTCAGAATAATTTTACATGCGTTTTTTTTTTTTTTTTTGGATTTGGATTTGATCTCATTTAAATATATTTTATAATTTTAATTATGAATAGTCTTAATATTTTATTCACATGAATATTACAAACATGGTTAATCAAATATTGCAATAAAATTGTAACAATTTTTAATAAAAAAAATATATTTTATGTGTTATATTTAAATTTTATATTTTTAAGTAATAATGTCTTAATTTTTTATTAGTCTTATTCTGACATTTTTATTCACATAAAAATTAGAGTCATGGTTAATCAAATATTACAATGAAATTAAAACAAGTTTTAGAAGAAATCAAAATATGTGTTTTATGTGTTTTATTTGTATCTAATTTAAAATACGTTTTATATTTTTAATTAATATTGTATTTTTTTACATATTTAACATCAATGCTAAATTTCACTCCACAGCAATAACTCTGCTGTATTTCCTCAGGATGTGGCGTGTGTGTGTCGTGTGTGTGTGTGCTCTGCTGTCCGTCACCTGTGGCCGCCCACATCTCTCCACAGGGTCACATGACATGATCAACATCATCAACACGGCCCAGACCACGTGGACGGTAGGAGGGGTTTGGTTTTTCTGCTCTGTTTGAAGGACTGATGCACCTGCTTATCCTCCTGTCTTCTCTCTTCTGTCTTCCTCTTTCGGTTCTTCTCAGGCGGGTGTGAATTTCCAGAATGTGCCGTCGAGATTTTTGAAGTCCCTCTGTGGGACCCTGATGAACGGCCCCCGACTGCCTGACACGTGAGTCTAAAACTGAGGAGAAACAAGACCAATTTATGATTTAGAATCACCTCAGGAAATGAATTCTGTCTTAAAACAGCAATAAATGCAATTAATCTGCATGCTAAAATGCTTTGATCTGTGTTTATTTAAAGTTCAGTGGGTTGAAAAGCATCTGCCACATGCATGTGTGTAAAGTTGTGTTAACATTTGCATTTGTATACATCTGAGTTTCACACACACACACAGTCATTTTAATGGGTAGTCACTGACACTGACATGGGTAATGCGTTCTAAAATAAAATGCATTAATACACTAATTAAACAAATCATTAAAAACTAAATTCTCATTATAGTATGAAAATTTTTTTAAAGTACTAATATATTATGCCAATATTTATTGTACAAACTTTAATTTATGCTGATTTGCAAAACAATAATATAAATAAATAACAATGAGAAATGACAAAAATTGCACTGCATAAAATAAATGAGAACAATTATTTATAAAATGGTTAAAAAAATTGCACTATGGTATATAAATAAATAACAATAATGAGAAATAATGACAAAATTGCACTACATTAAATAAATAAAAATAAGAAATAATGACAAAAATTGCACTAAATTAAATAAATAAATACAAATAAAAAAAGAACAATGATGAAGAATGACAAATCGCACTAAAATAAATTAGAGATGCACCGAAATGAACATTTTGGCCGATACCGATAACCGATAATTCTTTATATTTGAAACCCGATATATTGACCAATAAATCTAAATCCAAAATTTTTATATGATTTTTGAGAGCCTGGTTACAAAAACAAATGTCTCACAAAAAAAAGCCGTCATTCTCATTATAATTTGATGACAGATTTGCTCTTATGAGACATGTTGCATTAAACATATTTTCCTTTTTTTTCATCATATTTTCAATCATATTTCAAGCAATTCAAATCCATCATGTTGAACAGTTGCATCTGAAGTGTCTCAGCTGAAGGAAATAGTACAGTATTTATCAGATTTAATATATCAGCAAAATGTTCTTATCGGATGGATAACAATAACACCAAATAGAACATCAGCCGATACCGATATGGTGGCCGATATATACTGCATCCCTACAATAAATAAATAAATAACAATGAAAAATAATGACAAAATTTTTGCTATATTACATAAATAAATAAATTAAGAAATAATGACAACATGCTCTACAATAAATACATAAGTAACAATGAGAAATAATGACAAAAATTGCTCTTCATGAAATAAAAATGAGAATTTAGGGGATTAAATGTGCAAAATAATAATGTCACAATGAAAAAATGCTCTTAAAAATGGGCTTGATTTTCTTTATTTAAAACATATTTTCTTAATTACATCTATATTTATGCATTTATCCAAAGCAACTTACAAAAAAGAGGAACAAAAGCATTAAGTCAAAGAACCAGCAGTATTTGAAACAAACAATGCCAGGATTATCAGACAAACCACAAAAAAAACTACAATGTTTTTGTGGAAAGTGGGGGTACACTTAATTTTAAGGTGTCATTGTTACAGTGTAATTATATATTTAAGTACTGAGTAATAATAATTAACTACATGTACTTACTATAGGGTTAGTGTAGGATTAGGGTTTGGTTGAGGGTTAGTTGCATGTAATTATGCATAATTTACTGTTATTACTATGGTAAGTACATGCAAGGACACTGTAAAATAAAGTGTAACCGAAAGTGGTTTGAAAGGGTTTAATATCTGAATAAAAAGTGATTCAGCATAAAGAACAGATTTTCCTCAGTGTGTGTGTGTGTGTGTGTGTGTGTGTGTGTGTGTGTGTGTGTGTGTGTGTGTGTGTGTGTGTGTGTGTGTGTGTTTTCTGCGTCTGCAGGGTGAAACACGCCGCCGACGTGAATCTTCCGGACAGTTTCGACCCGCGGGCCGAGTGGCCGTACTGTAAAAGCCTCGGGCAGATCCGGGATCAGGGGTCCTGCGGCTCCTGCTGGGTAAACACTCGTACACGTGTGTGTGTGTGTGTGTGTGTGTGTGTGTGTGTGTGTGTGTGTGTGTGTGTGTGACGTTTCGTATACATTAATCCGTATACATTTGATAACACCGTTTTCGTTCAAAAATGCTCTCTTACCCCTTTTCCACCAAGGCAGAGCTGGTGCTGGTTCGGAGCCAGAGCCTAGTTTCAAATCGGTTCTTTGTTTTTCCACCGCCAAAGCACCAGCTCCGAACCAGTAAAACTGGTTCTTAAGTAGCACCAAATCATTGCAGGGTCTAGAACGGAGCCAAGAAAGAACCGCTTGCGTCAGGGGCTGGGGGCGGGGTTACCGTGACCAACAAGACGAATAGAAACTTGTGACCGCCATTTTTAAATAGCAGCTAACGTTAGTCGAGCTAATAGCAGCTCGATTATAATATCCATCTATGTAAGTTACGGCGATCTGCACGAACGCGTTGGATTCCGATGTATTTTTGCAAACCCATGAGCATAGTATTGCAACGTCCGTTATTGTTGATGGCTTGTTCGAGATGCATCGGAGCGATCGGAGCTGCGGGAGTGTTTGGAGAGCATACGACTCCTTGTGCTTTTAGATCGCTATCGCAGTGCTTTGATGTCATGCGGCGATCGATCTGCGAGAAGCCGATGCATCTCGAACAAGCCTGCCGTGTTTGTGTTTGGCGCTACCGCACTAGCGGTTGCTGGGCAACATGAGACGTATACAGTGACGTAAGATCTGGCTCTGTTGTGGCTCTCTAGCCGGTGGAAAGGCAAACCGGTTCCTAGTAAGCTCGTCAGTCGAACCAACTCTGAACCAGCTCTGGCTCTGGCTCTGAACCAGCACCCGGTTCTTGTTGGTGGAAAAGGGGTATCTGTCCTCACAGGCGTTTTTTCAGGCGTTTTTCAAAAGTTTCTCATCCACACTGAAAAAAACGATAAAGATTAAAGTCGAAATATTTCCAGATTAAAGTCGAAATATTTCCAGATTAAAGTCGAAATATTTCCAGATTAAAGTCGAAATATTTCCAGATTAAAGTCGAAATATTTCCAGATTAAAGTCGAAATATTTAATATTTCCAGATTAAAGTAGAAATATTTAATATTTCCAGATTAAAGTAGAAATATTTTGAGATTAAAGTAGAAATATTTCATATTTCCAGATTAAAGTCGAAATATTTCCAGATTAAAGTCGAAATATTTAATATTTCCAGATTAAATTCGAAATATTTAATATTTCCAGATTAAAGTAGAAATATTTTGAGATTAAAGTAGAAATATTTTGAGATTAAAGTAGAAATATTTCCAGATTAAAGTCGAAATATTTCCAGATTAAAGTCGAAATATTTAATATTTCCAGATTAAATTAGAAATATTTAATATTTCCAGATTAAAGTCGAAATATTTCCAGATTAAAGTCGAAATATTTCCAGATTAAAGTCGAAATATTTCCAGATTAAAGTCGAAATATTTAATATTTCCAGATTAAAGTAGAAATATTTAATATTTCCAGATTAAAGTAGAAATATTTTAAGATTAAATTCGAAATATTTAATATTTCCAGATCAAAGTAGAAATATTTCGAGATTAAAGTAGAAATATTTCCAGATTAAAGTCGAAATATTTCCAGATTAAAGTCGAACTATTTCCAGATTAAAGTCGAAATATTTCGAGATTAAAGTAGAAATATTTAATATTTCGAGATTGAAGTCGAAATATTTAATATTTCCAGATTAAAGTAGAAATATTTCGAGATTAAAGTCGAAATATTTAAGATTTCCAGATTAAAGTCGAAATATTTAAGATTTCCAGATTAAAGTCGAAATATTTCGAGATAACTCAAGATTTCGAGTTACTTTTTCACATTTATTGACTGACAGCTCATGTTGAGAGAAAGTGAGGTGGTGTGTGTGTGTGTGTGTGTGTGTGTGTGTGTGTGTGTGTGTGTGTGTGTGTGTGTGTGTGTGTGTGTGTGTGTGATATGATAGTTATTGTAGTTCTAGACTAAATGTGAACATGCAATTACTCATCTCACTTGCAAAAAAACATTCAGTATTCCTCAAAATGAATAAAAACAGTAAAATGCAATCTCAGAATTTTACACACAACTTTTATAATGAACTATATTAAATTACACAAATATACTTGATGTATTTAATCTCACTTTATTAACCAATGTCTTTGCTGCAGACCTTCAAGATCTACTTCAACCATACTAATAAGCAAAAATCACTTTAGATTAGATTTAGAAGTAAGAGGTTAGTTTCAGCGGCGCCCTCTACTGTACAGGAGTAAACATGCGTTTCCTTCAGCCTGAGGATTATTCACTTCACTTTTGCTGTGAAAGGGCCTTTACATTTGCCAAAAATAGAACTTTTTATCTTGTTATTAAAACAAACAAGCAAGCCCAGCCCATCTGAGAAAAAGTAACGCAAAAGCAACGTAACGCAGTACTTTTTATAATAAGTGCTGCGTTACATTACTTTTTGCATGACTTTTTCTCACTGATTCTTATTTCTCACTCATTTTTGTATTGTAGTGCAATGCCATTATTTCTCTGTGTTATTCCTGTAGTGATGTGTGTTGTGTGTGCAGGCGTTCGGTGCGGCGGAAGCCATGTCTGACCGCATCTGCATCCACAGTAAAGGAAAGGTTTCTGTGGAGATCTCGGCTGAAGATCTGCTGTCCTGCTGTGAGGAATGTGGCTTCGGGTGTGTGTCCTCAGCAACACACACACACCGTTCAACAGCTGTAGTCATGGTTATAAATTATGGTTATAGTTATAGTCAGGGTTATGGTTATGGTTATAGTTATGGTTATGGTTATGGTTTTAGTTATGGTTATAGATATGGTTATAGTTATAGTTATAGTTATAGTTATAGTTATGGTTATGGTTATGGTTTTAGTTATGGTTATAGTTATGGTTATAGTTATGGTTTTGGTTATGGTTATGGTTCTAGTTATGGTTTTGGTTATGGTTATGGTTATAGTTATGGTTCTAGTTATGGTTCTAGTTATAGTTATGGTTTTAGTTATGGTTATAGTTATAGTTTTAGTTATGGTTATAGTTATAGTTATGGTTATAGTTATGGTTATGGTTATAGTTATGGTTATAGTTATGGTTTTAGTTATGGTTTTAGTTATGGTTATGGTTATGGTTATAGTTATAGTTATAGTTATAGTTATGGTTATGGTTATAGTTATGGTTATAGTTATGGTTATGTTTATAGTTATGGTTTTAGTTATGTTATAGTTATAGTTATAGTTATGGTTATAGTTATGGTTATGGTTTTAGTTATGGTTATAGTTATGGTTATAGTTATAGTTATGGTTATAGTTATAGTTATAGTTATAGTTATAGTTATAGTTATAGTTATAGTTATGGTTATAGTTATGGTTATGGTTATGGTTATGGTTATAGTTATGGTTATAGTTATGGTTTTAGTTATGGTTATGGTTATGGTTATAGTTATAGTTATAGTTATAGTTATAGTTAGGGTTATAGTTATAGTTATGGTTATGGTTATAGTTATGGTTATGTTTATAGTTATGGTTTTAGTTATGGTTATAGTTATAGTTATAGTTATGGTTATGGTTTTAGTTATGGTTATGGTTCTAGTTATGGTTATGGTTATAGTTATGGTTATGGTTATAGTTATGGTTATGGTTATAGTTATAGTTATAGTTATGGTTATGGTTATGGTTATGGTTATAGTTATAGTTATAGTTATGGTTTAACATCTGAGTAGAAACATCTGTAACATCTGTGCTGATTCTCAGGTGTTCTGGAGGTTATCCGGCAGAAGCGTGGGATTACTGGACTAAATCCGGCCTGGTGACCGGAGGACTTTATGGATCCAACGTGGGTGAGTCTGGATCTTTACAGTATAATAATAAAGAATAACTGTACTGAGGCTCATCAACTTCATTCTGCTGGATTTACGTTAGTTTTACATTACAGTTTCATTTGTCAAATCTGCAGTAACATCATCTAGTATGGTGGCATGAACATTATGATAAATATCTCCTTTTGTGTTCTGCAAAAAAAGTGTGAGATGAGTCACAGGTCACATCCTATAAAACTATGAAACTTTGGTACAATAATATGGTTGAACAGAATATTGAAATAAATAAATAAAAATACATTAAAATGTAACTTTAAAACAAACAAAAATAATAAATAAAATAACAAAATATTAAAATTAAACAAAATATTAAATAAATAATAAAATGGCAAACATTTAATTTATTAATTAAAATTAAACAAAAATAATACAATAAAATATTACAATAAATAAAAATAATAAAATAAAATATTAAAATTAAACAAAATAATAAAATAAAATCAAACAAAATAAAATAAATAATAAAATACAATAACATTGATAAGAAATAACAAAATAAATGAAATTATAAAATTATAGAATATTAAAATAAATATACAATTAATTAAATGAAACTTTGGATAAAATAAATAAATATTAAAATAAATAAAAATATAACAAAATAATAAACTAACAAAACATTAAGATAAAAATAATAAAATGTTAAAATACATACATTTAAATTAAAAAAGTTCAAATAAATACAAATAAAATAAAATATTAAAATAAATGAGGTCTTTCTGCACATGTCTAGGCTGCAGACCCTACAGCATCGCCCCCTGTGAGCATCATGTGAACGGCACGCGTCCGCCGTGTTCAGGAGAGCAGGACACACCGCAGTGTGACGCCGCCTGTATCCCGCAGTACAGCGTCCCCTACACACACGACAAACACTTCGGTGAGTTCCTGCTGCTTCATCTCCTCTGCTCTGTCTCTATAACTCTGACTGACTCCGTCGCCCCCTGCAGGCTATAAAGCGTACAACCTTCCCTCGGACCCCAAGCAGATCATGACTGAACTTTACAACAACGGCCCGGTGGAAGCGGCCTTCACCGTCTATGAGGACTTCCTGCTCTACAAGACGGGTCAGAACCACACGCTTTAAAGGGATAGTTCACACAAAAATGAAAATTAGCCCATGATTTACTCACCCTGAAGTCATCATAGGTGTAAATGACATTCTTCTGTCAGACGAATACAATCAGAGTTATATTAAAAAATGTCCTGGCTCTTCCAAGCTTTATAATGGCAGTGAATGACTGTTTCTGTTATGTCCATAAGTTAAGTCCATAAAAGTGCACTTTTATGATGGATAGATGCACTTTTATGATGCACTTTTATGATGGATAGATGCACTTTTATGATGCACTTTTATGATGGATAATATGCACTTTTATGACTGATAGATGCACTTTTATGATGGACAGATGCACTTTTATGATGGACAGATGCACTTTTATGATGGACAGATGCACTTTTGTTGTGGACAGATGCACTTTTATGATGGATAGATGCACTTTTATGATGGATAGATGCACTTTTATGATTGATAGATGCACTTTTATGATGGATAGATGCACTTTTATGATGGATAGATGCACTTATATGATGAATATATGCACTTTTATGATGGATAGATGCACTTTTATGATGAATAGATGCACTTTTATGATGGACCGATGCACTTTTATGATGGATAGATGCACTTTTGTTGTGAATAGATGCACTTTTATGATGGATAGATGCACTTTTATGATGGATAGATGCACTTTTATGATGGATGGATATATGCACTTTTATGATGGATAGATGCACTTTTATGATGGATATATGCACTTTTATGATGGACAGATGCACTTTTATGATGGACAGATGCACTTTTATGATTGATAGATGCACTTTTATGATGGATAGATGCACTTTTATGATGGATAGATGCACTTTTATGATGGATAGATGCACTTTTATGATGGACAGATGCACTTTTATGATGGACCGATGCACTTTTATGATGGATAGATGCACTTTTGTTGTGAATAGATGCACTTTTATGATGGATAGATGCACTTTTATGATGAATATATGCACTTTTATGATGGATAGATGCACTTTTATGATGGATAGATGCACTTTTATGATGAATATATGCACTTTTATGATGGATAGATGCACTTTTATGATGAATAGATGCACTTTTATGATGGACCGATGCACTTTTATGATGGATAGATGCACTTTTGTTGTGAATAGATGCACTTTTATGATGGATAGATGCACTTTTATGATGGATAGATGCACTTTTATGATGGATGGATATATGCACTTTTATGATGGATAGATGCACTTTTATGATGGATATATGCACTTTTATGATGGACAGATGCACTTTTATGATGGACAGATGCACTTTTATGATTGATAGATGCACTTTTATGATGGATAGATGCACTTTTATGATGGATAGATGCACTTTTATGATGGATAGATGCACTTTTATGATGGACAGATGCACTTTTATGATGGATAGATGCACTTTTATGATGGATATATGCACTTTTATGATGGATAGATGCACTTTTATGATGGATAGATGCACTTTTATGATGGACAGATGCACTTTTATGATGGATAGATGCTCTTTTCTGGACTTCATAACAGAAACAGTCATTCACTGCCATTATAAAGAGCCAGGACATTTTTTAATATAACTCTGATTGTGTTCGTCTGACAGAAGAATGTCATACACACCTATGATGACTTCAGGGTGAGTAGATCATGTGTGAACTCTCCGTTTCATGTTTTTAGCCATCATCTGCAGAGCTTCTGTGTGACTGTGTTGATCTCTCAGGGGTGTACCAGCACGTGACCGGGTCTGTCCTGGGAGGCCATGCGGTGAAGATCCTGGGCTGGGGAGAGGAGAAGGGAACGCCATTCTGGCTCGTGGCCAACTCCTGGAACACCGACTGGGGAGACAACGGTGAGACTGAGCCGGACACAAACAGGATATTTTTAATCATTTATTTATTTATTAAAACTAGGTATAATAATTATCATTTATAATAATTACAATAATTTATTTTTTAAAAATACATTAATGTAATTATTTTGAATGATAATGATTATACATTATTTTAATAATATTGTATATTTTATATAGTTTCTTATATATATTATTAAAACTATGTATAATAATTTTATATATATATTATATAATAGTTTCATATCCTCTAAGAAACTATTTTCTGATATAATATTTTGTGGAAATAATGATACTATGATTTTATATATATATATTATTTTTTATTTTATTATTTTTATTTAATATGTAATAATTATCATTTATAATAATTTGAGAACTTTATGATTGTAAATGTGAGATGTGACCTGTTTTGTCTTTGTCAGGGTATTTTAAGATCCTGCGGGGCCGAGATGAGTGTGGCATTGAGAGTGAGATGGTGGCTGGTGTTCCTCAGCTCTGAACCGGCTTTTACATCATCACTTCACCGGAAACCAGAAGCGGAAATAAAACTGTGTCTTTGTCTCATGCTTATC
The DNA here is from genome assembly GCA_022829025.1 of Squalius cephalus. Taxonomy (NCBI): domain Eukaryota; kingdom Metazoa; phylum Chordata; class Actinopteri; order Cypriniformes; family Leuciscidae; genus Squalius; species Squalius cephalus. The sequence goes on from CM040801.1 coordinate 2,178,073, forward strand.
GCATTCTGAAATAATATACAACAATTGATTAAAAGCAGTTACGATGATGTGAAAAAATAAAGACATATCATTTACATTTTATATTATGGTAATGTTTATTGTACAGCCTTTAATTTATGATGATGTTCACTACATAGTATTACAGTGATCTGAATTGAGAGTAGTGGAGCGGCTAAGTGATGTAATCGTTCAGTTTATGATACAAGCGTGAAAATTGGCATGAGCAGTCTCCATGGGTCACTTGACAAGAAAATTGTCCGAGCCACTTGAAATTTCAAGATTTTTCATTTTTCAAGATGGCCGACACCTTAGTGGAGCAGTTAAGTGATATAGTGGTTTATTTGGTGATACAAGCATGAAAATTGGCATCAGCAGTCTCTGATGGTCACTAGACAATAAGCCACCCACAGCTACTTGAAATTTCAAGATGGCGGCCATTTTTCAAGATGGCCACCACCTTAGTGGAGCAATTAGGCTCATGGCAATTTTCATGCTTGTATCACCAAATAAACCACTATATCACTTAACTGCTCCACTAAGGTGTTGGCCATCTTGAAAAATGGCCGCCATCTTGAAATTTCAAGTGGCTTGGACAATTTTCTTGTCAAGTGACCCATGGAGACTGCTCATGCCAATTTTCACGCTTGTATCATAAACTAAACGATTCTGCCAAACATAAGCACTTAGCCGCTCCACTATAGTAATTAAGACTAATGAGAATGTGGATTGTGTTTCACCCGGTGGATGTTTGTGGTACTGCGCCTGAACAAACCCTCACAGCAAACTCAATAGACTTCAAATTTGGAACAACTTGGCTTGGCTTTGATTTGATTTAGGTTCCAATTTGTCCAATGAAATGTAATATAATTCGGGTTAGGGTTAAAATTTTTTACATTTGCTATATAATAAACTTAAACTTCTATATAGCATTCTCATTCTTAGAAGTTCTTTCACTTTAGGAACAATTTGAAGTGTCTTTTTTTAGTTTAGTAGGTCTAAACTAAGCTTTCATGAATTACAACCGTTTAAGTTTGTATTTAAGTGCATTTTCACGTCTGTTCAAAAAGGAGGTTAAGACATTTCTCCTTAAAGTCCCCCTGTAGTCGATCATTTTATCCCTTAAAACTCATCTTTGATCACCAAAATGACGTATTTAAATGTTTTTTTTCCTTGAAAAAGAATAATTCTTCATGCCTTAAAATATCTTGAATGTAACTCGACACTCTTGCCTCATTTAGTATGCGCGGTTCTATGAATATGCAAATGAGCCCCGCCTCCACTCACTCCCTCAGCTCAGAGATCCACTGGTTGACGATCACACGTTGATCTGATTGGTTACAAGGTAGTTTGTGACGTCAGAAACACCAGCGATTTCAAAGTGTGTTTTTGAGACTGTCTTTGGTTCACTGCAGTTTTAAGGAGGAAATACTCAGCAATGCTGTCGACTTATGAATTTACACATTAAAAACACCACATATAAGCTGGACTTTCACCACAGGGGGACTTCAATATCTGATATGTTTAAATGCATATCAAATAGGCTATTCATGAATATGTTCATATTGAGGAGTGTGTGTTTATTATACAGCACGTCAATCAGGACGTGACCTTCATAAATCCCACATGTAAGACCTAGATCATGCCAGCACCAACCAAACTCAACCAACGCTTCACACGCTTTCATTTTTAATATTCAAAACAAATTATAAGCAGGTCAAAACTTCAGTGGCATAAGAGCTCGTTTCTCTAGTTGCGTGTCAGACATGCGGTGCAGAAACTGGTTTGTTCACATACTTTAATCATTCGACCAGTGGAACTGTGTATTGCCATTAAAACCTGTTAGCGGCTCATTCTGTTTGTGATATCAAATTCAAATCAACTTGTTGATGTTCTAGTAAGTTTAGAGTCCAGGTTATTTTATAAAATATGTATTTTGTATAAAATAAAAATGTTTTGTTCATTACATTTGCTTTAAAATAAACTTAAGCTTCTACAATAAAATTTACACTTTCATTTTTTTTTTATCTGCTGAATGTCTTCTTTAAAAACAGACCAGCCTTAGATCTGTACAGCAAATCATTCACGAATTACAAACATTCATTAACTTCAGAACTGTGAGCTCATGACAAGAGTATTATAGGTTGGGGCAAGTTGTCACACTTATTTCTGGTGTTTTTAATTTAATATATTTCATGAAATGCCGTTTTTGTTGGCCAAAACAATGCTTTAATATTTTAGATGTTAATATACTTGTTTATATTTTGCTAAACAAGAACTAAAATAAAATATAAAATAAAACACAGCAGTACAATTGCACCAAAATAAAATAGGCTACTAGATAAAATTATGTTAAAAAAAAAATACAAAACGATTTTATGGAGACCTGTGATGTACAAGAATCACTGTAACACACACACACACACACACACACACACACACACACACACACACACACACACACACACACACACACACACACACACAATTAATACAGCATCTGGTCTGGAGTTAAAGGGGGAAGGGGCGTTTCCGCTTTTCCTGTCAATCACATGGGAAAATGGGCGTGGCATGAGAGGACTTCGACCTATGAGAAAATCGACATTTAAATTTTGATATGAATACATAAATAATTCTATTTGCAAACCCAAACACGCACATCAAGCGTTTTTGCTGATTGCCTCGCGGTGAAACGGGTCAAAGTCCCGAGAGCAGGTGTTGGTGTGACAGAATACAACAAGAAACAACCGGAATCCGCTTTGAGTCTTGATATCGAAGGACTTTAATTCCTTTAGCTTTAGCCTGTTAGCCTGGACTGCATGTGTGCGTGTTTATATCAACAATAGTGCATTCTCATTCACTCTACTCGAAGAAGAAGAGCGTTTATATGATCGACGAGGGCATGAAGTGAAGAGGGAGCAGGAGCTGCTGGATCCTCAGGGATGTAGTGTTTGTTTAGGTGGGTTATTGTTCCTTTAAACATGCGCGTGCAATTCCTGCAGGACCAAACGAATGTGTTTAATGCTTATGTTTGTTTTTAAATAATATGCATGGCAGGACCGCGTTTCAAATGCATACAGTAGAAATATAATACAAATATACAGCATTTGGCCTATATGGCGATCAAGATAAATAAGGTTATGCATGATGTCATCCTTTAAAAATGGTTCATTTTAATGCATGCATATGATATTGTCTTTTGTGCGTGAATTTCCTGTGTTATGCATATGATGTATATGTATAGGCTGCTATCAGCTGTTACGTGATGCACGTGACGTCATTTTGCATGCATGCGCGTAAATTACGTGCTTAACCTGTGTTTCACTCTCTATTAAATGGGATTGTGTCATTTAAACGTTCAGCTTAACCCCTGTCATGTTACCCAAGCAGATTGATTTGAGATATCAGTCAGTAATCAGATGTTCAGGCTCAATCTAATCACTGCTTACCTCAAATCAAACACTGGCTTTGTTGATCTTGAACAATAATGAGTGTCTTAACTATAAAGATTGGCATCAGTGGTGATTTAATGGCTTCACCCTGACAAAAACAAGCTCAGCCTCTCCTGATCCGGTCTGAATCGACAGTTTTCCCACTCGGAGCTGATGTTTGTGTCACTGGGTTTGTTGCAGCAACCTGTGTGTGACCCATTGACCCACAGCTAAAGATAAGGGCCGACATATTAAGGGGCCGATATTCTGCTTTCTGTGTGTTTGTGAAGACAGGAACGCTCAGGCAACGTTGAGATCCCGATTCTGGACTGGAAGGAGTTGCTGTGATTCCGGCTCTGTAATGGAGAAGACGGAGAAGAGGACTGGATACTTTGCCAGGTGAGATGCAGTAACACTGTCAGACGTACAGATTTACACAGGAAACATGTGACGGGAAGTGAGAGCCGAGCAGAACTAACAGCTGGAAATGGTGATAGTGCTAAAAGAGGAATTAATAACTTTATTTTGGTTGGTATTACCGGCTTGAGAACTGATTTTGCTGTAAATCTTGTTGCTGGTGTGAAAAAATAACATTCTGTCATTATTTTGCTCACCCGAATGACTCTCCAGACTAATGAAGGCAAATTTATGCCACATTAGAAGAAAAAAATCATGCTTTGGTAAATCATTATGACATAAGGAGTCGAAACTATATGGAAAAAAGTAGGACAAAAAGCCTAAATTAAGTCATAATTATGACATAAAAGGTCAAAGTTATGAGAAAACATCCTATTTATGATAAAAATTCTAAATTATGAGATAATTAAGCCTTTGTCATAAAAAGCTGAAACTGAGAAAATTCATAATTATGATACAAAAATAAAAATTATGAGATACTACATCATAATAAGAATAAAATATATGTGTGACATATGATAAGCATCATCATTATGACATAAAAAGTCAAAACTATGAGGAAAATTATGTAAAAAGGAAAAGCCATTATGTCATAAAGTCGAAACTGAAAAAAGTAATTTACATAAAAAGACTAAATTATGAGATAAAAGCCATAATTATGACATAAAAAGTCAAAAATATGAGGAAAATTCAATGACGTAAAAGGTCAAAATTATGAGAAAAACGTCATAATTATGATACAAAATATATGTGTGACACATTTATGACAAAATTCACTTATGAGAAAAGCATCATAATTATGATATAGAAATTAAAAATTCTAAGATAAAAGCCATAGATATGACAAAGCCATGAGAGAAAAGTATTTTTATTATGACATAAAAAGACAAAACTATGAGATAAAAGCTATTATTGATATAAAAAGACAAAATTATTTGGCAAAAATCGATTTATGACATAAAAGGTCGGAATTATGAGAAACTAAGTAATAATTATGGCATAAATAGTTGATCAGAAGTCTTATTTTTGAAATTATGACATAAAAATCCACAATTGTCAAAGTCGAAATGACACAAAAAGTTATTATAACATCAATTTTGACTTTTTTAATGTAATAATTATTACATAATTATTGCTTTTATGTCATTATGATTTACCAAAGCATGTTTAAACAGGCTTCCATGCAAACCTTTATGACTTTCTATTTCTCCTAATTAAAACATAAAAGTAGATCATGAGTTTGATTCCTTGAATGTTTAAGATAAAACCAGCCGACGAGATCCAAGAAGGAAATATGATAGGAGTAATTCACGTCACATGACTCTCTTGGTTTGGAGGACGACCTGACTGAAGTTAAAGTTACTGAATAATCTTCATTGCTGTACATGATGTGATGTGTTCAGGCGTGTGACTGTGAATATGTGGATGATCATCAGACCTCAGAGGAAGTGTGTTTGACGGTAATGTTCGACACACTCCAGTTATTAGAGGCGTTTGATGCGTCTGAAGTTATTATTGCTCGCGCTGGATCCTCAAACACTGAAGTGGAGTGTGTGTGTAAGGGACGTCTGACGGTGTGTGTTGTTGAGGAGAGCGAGCTCAGCTGTTGCTTTACTATCTGATCTGACGCAGCAGAAACCAGCTGGAAAAATCACACACACACACACACACACACACACACACACACACACACACACACACACACACACACACACACACACACACTCTGTTGGCAATTGAAATGAAGATAAAATAAAATGTATATATTAGATGGAAAAACTTGAAAATGAAATGAAAACTGAACATATATAAATAAAAGCTGATTCAGGATATTAAGAAATGCTATGAATAACAGTGTGTGTTTTCAGTATTTAATGCTTGTAGTGTGTCAGTGTGTGTATGTCAGTGTGTGTATGTCAGTGTGTGTTTAGTATATAATGCGTGTCAGTGTGTGTATGTCAGTGTGTGTATGTCAGTGTGTGTTTAGTATTTAATGCGTGTCAGTGTGTGTATGTCAGTGTGTGTATGTCAGTGTGTGTTTAGTATTTAATGCGTGTCAGTGTGTGTATGTCAGTGTGTGTATGTCAGTGTGTGTTTAGTATTTAATGCATGTCAGTGTGTGTATGTCAGTGTGTGTATGTCAGTGTGTGTATGTCAGTGTGTGTATGTCAGTGTGTGTAATGTCAGTGTGTCTCGCTGGATGAAATGCTGCGCTCTTTCCTGTTGTTTATGATTATGGGAAATGAGTTCGGCAGAGGAATGTGTCCATTCTGACCTATGACTTCTGTGTGTGTGTGTGTGTGTGTGTGTGTGTGTGTGTGTGTGTGTGTGTATGAGATGTGAGTGTGTGTGAGTGAGTGAGTGAGTGAGTGAGTGAGTGAGTGAGTGAGTGAGTGAGTGAGTGTGTGTGTCTTGAGTGAGTGAGTGAGTGAGTGAGTGAGTGAGTGAGTGTGTCTGAGTGTGTGTGTCTGAGTGTGTGTGTGTGTGAGTGTGTGTTGTTGCAGCAGAGTCTTTCAGCTTTGACTGTCTCAGTCTGATCGATCGGCCGCTGTCATTCGCCATTAGAGAATCTCTTCTCTAGTTTCTCCTCACACACTTTCTCCATCAATCTGATCATGTGAATCTCCGTCTATTTCACCTCAGAATCATTACAAACATCTGTATATCTGAAATTGTATTTCAAATCAAAATATAATGATTTCAGAAATTATAATCTGTAATTAGATGTTCATTTGTCAGAAAAATAATGTCAAAATGTACAAAACCATGTTGAGCTGTCGGCCATCTTGGCTCCGCTCACTGCAGTTTCTCTGGACTCGCCACGGGTTCACAGTTACATCACCCAGGAGAAGTGTCCCGGCTCTGTGGGAGGATTGATCTCCTTCAGTTGTTTCTTTCTTGCTGATTTGACAGAGTTGATGTTGATGAAGGTGTATTTTGTCTTGCAGGCTGAAGAAGAAACGGCAGCCAAAGCAGAGCCAATCAGAAAAGGCGGATGCTGAGCAGAGCCAATCAGATGTGGGATCCAAGACGCTGGTCATCAGTGAACCTGCTCCTATTGGCCGATCTCAGGAGAGGAAAGCGGAAACGGATCAGCCTGAGGAAACCAGGAGAGGCCAGAACGACAGACCAGGTAAACATTCAGACATGATGAACTTCGCCTTTCAATGCGAGCAATCCAAATATAATTTTAGATTTTTTTTTTTGTTGTTGTTGTTGTTGAAAAATTAGTCTTGATGTTATTATTTGGTTTCTATTTTAAATTGTAATAGTTCAAGTATAGTTTTCACGAGGGCTGCATGATTTATCCAAAAATAAAAGCGAAATTGCGAAATGGCTTTATTAATAAATTTCATTAAATCACGTTTGTGAACAAAACACACACCAATCATCTTCACACTTTTGAAAATAAATTTAGTTTATTTAGACTTTAATTGTAATGTAAAATACATTTTTTATAATATTATTTTTCTTAAATATTTAATTTTTATTTTATTATAAAGTGAAATATTACAGTAGTAATATATTTTTATTTAGTCTTTTAATTATTTTTTATATTTTTATTTTTATTATTCTATAGACATATTGATATATTATCACAAAATTTTGGCCAAATTCTACAGCCCTAAAATATATATATATTTTCGTCAAATTGCATTTTAAATTCCAATCGCAATAACTTTTTTTTTTTTTTTTATCAGATTTAGCCAAAACAAAGTCATGAAAAACAAGCAAACAAACAAACAAAACATCAATAAAATTATGTATTTCTGAGTTAAACAGAATATTCTGTGGGAATTGGTGTAGTTTGGTATTTTATTTTATTGATAAGGTTTTGATTTAATTGTGAGAATTAATTTGTATTTTTATTGATTAATTATTTGTCCCCCACTCAATTACAACAGCAGAAAGGAGCAAGTCGTGGAGCAAATTATTGCATTTTGATGCAAGATTATGAATATGGCTCCTGTAATGTTCACAATATGACCAAGTTCATGTGACCTTTCAGACTGTGTGTGTGTGTGTGTGTGTGTGTGTGTGTGTGTGTGTGTGTGTGTGTGTGTGTGTGTGTGTGTGTGTGTGTGTGTGTGTGTGTGTGTGTGTGTGTGTGTGTGTGTGTGTGTGTGTGTGTGTGTGTGTGTGTGTGTGTGTGTGTGTGTGTGTGTGTGTGTGTGTGTGTGTGTGTGTGTGTGTGTGTGTGTGTGTGTGTGTGTGTGTGTGTGCGCGTGAGGATCACGGGAAGTGACCACCAGATGAGTGTGAGTCTGTTAGTTATCAGAGTCGAACAGACAGGAAGAGGCACACACACACACACACACACACACACACACACACACACACACACGCACACACACACACACACAAACTCTAACCACCCAGTCAAAGGTTACATTTAGTTTGTTAAGGAAGTTACATAACTAAATCAGATATGTTTTGCCTGGTGTAAAATAAAATCCCTCAGACTTGCATCATAAAGGTCAGACCATTCACACGAGACTGTAAGAAACCAATCAGAACACAATTGCTAATAAATACCACACTAATTAGGTAGAATTCAGAAACCCTGTTAATAGTGACACCGGTGGCCTATAAGTGAACTGCAGCCACCAACTTCCACACAAAATTATGCAAAAAAATTGCTAGTAAATATAGTCGGTTATGTCTTAAGTGAACGTAAAGAGTTGAGAGTAAACGCATGTGTAACAGTCTTAGTATATTAGATCTGTGCATTCGCTCTTAAAGTGACAGTAGCCTAATATTCCTGCCGTCTGTGTTTAATGTTAATCCAACAACAAAAGACAAAGAACAATCACTCACTTCTCTGAATAACTTTTGTAACTTTAATAAGTGAATAATAATGTGAAGACTTAATTTATATTTGCTTGCTTTATTAAATGTCTGTACCTGAAAACTACTGTTAGACATCCCTGAAAAGCTCTGTTTATTTCATTAGTATCTTTGTTATATTGTATTTATTTGTGCTTTTGCTTGTAATTTGATTATTTGTGACCCTGGACCACAAAACCAGTCTCGAGTCGCACGGGTTTATCTGTGGCAATATCCAACAATACATTGAATGGGTCAAAATTATAGATTTTTCTTTTATGCCAAAAATCATGAGGATATTAAGTAAAGATCATGTTCCATAAAGATATTTAGTAAATTTCCTACCGTAAATATATAAAACATGTATTTCTGTGAGTGAATGCTGCACAATCACCAACATAAATGAACAATTTTAAAGGAGATTTACTCAACGTTTAAAGGAGTCATGACCTAGTATTACCTTGGATACCTACTGCTGTATTATAGTCTTTCAGGCCCTTCTAAAAAAGAAAAGTGGAAAAAAAATAAACACAGAGCTCCTCAGACCCTTATTTCTGAAGGCATTATTGTCTCGCGAGATCTGATGCGATATTTTGGCTGTCGTGGACAGTCATTTTAATAATGCAAATGAGGGGCGCGTTGATTGGTGGCAGGAAGGAGGGGGTTGACACCGCAGGTAACGCTTTAGCATATCATTACAAAATGACATCATGGCGCAAATTATGAATGAACCCGACCTGGCCGCGACCGGCTTCCCGGCCAGTGTATAAGTATTAGGCGCAGTTTAGGGCTTAAATCAAACTTCATTCACGCACACATATATGAAACACGCTTGCATACATACGAAGTAGTCACACATACATGTATATGAACTCTCCACGCACATACTCATATGAGACGCGAGCACACACACACAAACTCGCGCACATACTCATATAAGACGCGAGCACAGCACACACACACACAAACTAGACGGCGCCTCATATAACGTTATAAGCGTTAGGCAATCAATATACAATAGCCGAATTCATGATGATCTCAGTCATTTGTTGTTTGCAAAGTAACGTTAGCAGCCATTCCCCATGTTTACCTTGAAGCTAATACTCCCGCTAGCATACAATAGCCGCATTAGCAGTTAGCTGCTGTTTGTTACACACAGTAGAGCAATAAAAACACATTCTTACTGTTTCAATTGCAGGCAAGTCTCTGATTGTTGAAAATGGCCCCTTTTTCCCGAGCTTCGATGCCAACTTCGCCTGATATTGCCTCAAATTTGTGAAGGATTCCGGCGTAAAATGTTTAGTTAGCACAGACACATAACGTTAAGCCAGTGGGAAGGGTTGTAGGAACCGCGTCATTAAAAATGAATTTAATCCACTGGTCCCTGACAGCTTGGTCCGTTCTTGGGAGAGAAAACACATTTACATGTTGATTCTGGCAGTCAACAACAGAGCAACTCAGTGTGCACTACGTTTCTGCTTCTTTCTCGACTGAATATGAGGGGAGGAGGGGCGCCAGGGCGCACTTCCTGCGGCAGGTCTGCGGTGTCCATATATGGTATATCCTGCCCCGTCATGACGTCAAGTCGGGGCTGAAATCAAAATCTCGTATTTGAGTGCGCGTGCACGCGCGCTGGTTTATTTACCCTGAGGTAAACAAACGCTTCACTTTTAAATATCGGCTTCCCGGCCAGTGTATAATCGTTAGGCAATCATAACATACATTGATTCTCGTGGAAAAGTGAAAATTGCAGGTCATGACTCCTTTAAATGGTTTTTTTTTTTGCACCCTCAGATTCCAGATTTACAATAGTTGTATCTCGTTCAATTCTATTAACAATTTCTTGTTTTCTACAATTCTTGTCCTATTCTATTAAACCATACATCAATGGAAGGCTCATTTATTCAGCTTTCGGGTGATGTATAAATCTCAATTTCAAAAAAAGACTGGTTTTGTGGTAAAGGGTCACATTTGTTCTTATCGTATCAGTGACGGTTTACTTGTCTTTAATGTTTTAAATTTATAGTAGTTTTAGCCGTGGTATCAAAATTTGCAACAGAGAATTGTGTTTCACTGGTGTCTAAAATGTTGGCCTGTTTTTGCATGAAGCGTGTCATGGCCGGTGGGTCATTGGCAGGTGTTAGGCCCTGTAGAACAGATAACCCAGGAAGGTCTCGTTTTTTAGGCCTCGTTAGAAGCGGTTCACGCATTGGCAACACAAAAAGCGATTAATGCATGTAAATCCGTACACACACCCTTTTTAACCCTTGTGTTATGTTGGAATTCTGTGCACTCCCCTTATGGTTCGGGTCAAATTGACCCGCATTGGATTCAATACAATTCCTCAAAAATAACACTATGAAAATCAACAAAGATTCAGGTACAAACTGTAAACTTTTAATATCAACATTTGTCAAATATTCCAAAATATACAGTATATATCTGAAGATATGATTTAATGAAAATGTTTTTTAACCATTTTTTAAAACTGTTTTGTTTTGACAAAATTTGAATATACGTTATATTTATATATATTTGCATATACATTTTTTTTAAACTTTTTTTTTTTTTTTGCTTAGAACATCATAACTGAACAATTAATCTGAGCTAATTTTTCCTGCTGTCTATGTCGAAGTCTCAAGATATTTCAGATATCTTATATATAAATGAGAGCTTATTTTACTATCTGTGTCTGTCAAAGATTTTCATTTGTAATTTGCAATTAATTCTGAACACCATGATTTAGCTTTTTCAAGTGTGTTTGGTTTGGGTTAGAGCACTTTTAGATACACTTACACTTTAGAACTGGAGTTGATGCCCTGACATACATAAAATAAATGTTTTTATTTTGTGTCTGTACAGTTGCTTTTGAATAGCTGCCTATGATGGACATCACAGACGTAATAGTAATTTTGTTTATATGTCAAAAAAAAACACCAGCATGTTGAAACTTTGCATGCATGTTCATGATGATAAATGTGAAAAAGTCACAAAATATCAAAAAAAAATAAATAAAAAGGTTTTATATTATTTCAGGTAGCTTGAAAAAATAAATGATAGGTAATTTTTACCATCTGTGGCTGACAAAATATTTTTCTGTATTGAAATAAGTGTGGAAAACCTCATTTTTTAGCTTCATAAGGTAGTAAAAAAATAAAATAAAATATAACCAAGAAATGTTATTATTTTGGGTCCGTACAGTTGCTTTAGAGCGTTAAAATATGCGGGTCAAATTGACCCACGAACATCACGAAAG
>CM040801.1:2195000-2275000 GCA_022829025.1 Squalius cephalus
TTTTTCCTTGAAAACAAATTTCTTCATGCCTTAAAATATCTTGAATGTAACTCGACACCTTTGCCTCATTTAGTATGCGCGGTTCTATGAATATGCAAATGAGCCCCGCCTACATGTAAACAAATAAAATATTCTTTTTTATATAAGTGTTTTATTTTAAAATGATAAATTTCACAGCTCACTACTGGTTCTCCAAGCATTATAGTTAAATAAAACTAAAATCATAAAAAAAAATTGTTACTTGGAAAAACAAAAACCATTAACTGAAATAAAATTAAACATATTATATTTCAGATAGTTGCCAAACCAACATTTATCAGTTTTATTTAGTTTATCTTGATGCACTAAAATAACCGTCTCTATAATAACACTAATCAAATGACAAAAGACACTCGTTCTTGACTGAATAACTTTTGTAACTATATTTGTAATATATATTTTATTTATAAAGTGCAGTTATTTTACATTTGATTAGTTTCTGTACCTGAATACCTGACAATCTTAAAACACTGTTTATATCGATCGTGTCTTTGTTCTATTTGTTGCTATTTTTTTTTTGTTCTTTTTTAATTACTGAGTGTTTACTTGTCTTTAATAATGCTTGAAATGTATATTAGTTAGGCTAGTTGTTTTTCTATGGTGTTTTTAAATAAGTTCCTCGTGTAAGTGTTCTTTAGCCTGTTGGTTTCAGTTCAGGATATTCAGCTTAAATTAAATGTTTTGCAATAAGACTAATGTGAATAAGAACTAAGTTTTTTTTTAACGAAAGAACTATAAGAATAGATAGTTCTATTAAGGAAGAATCGAAATTGTTCGATTCTTCCTTAATAAGAATCGAAATTGTTCAAACTCAACCCTCCTCGTGACGCAGGAAAGCTTTAACTGAGACTCCTGAGATCTGGTTTCTTCCAGGGTGTAGTCGGAGGAGTGATGATCATAACGCCCAATAACATCATGTTCGACCCGCACAAGTCGGACCCGCTGGTGATCGAGAACGGCTGTGAGGAGTACGGGCTGATCTGCCCCATGGAGGAGGTGCTGTCGGTCGCGCTGTATGACGACGTGTCCCGCATGAAGCTCAAGGACGCGCTGCCATCGTGAGAACACGCTCTTTCCATTCATCTTCTTTACAATCTTTTACGTTTCATTTAAAGGTGACATATTATGCCCCTTTTCACAAGATGAAATATAAATCTATGGTGTCCCCAGAGTGTGTCTGTGAAATTTCAGCTCAAAATTATTTATTGTAGCTTGTCAAATTTGCACCTTTTTGGGTGTGAGCAAAAACGCTCCATTTGTGTGTGTGTGGCTTTAAATGCAAATGAGCTTTAGCTCCGCCTCCATTCAGAAGAGGGCGGAGCCTTTACACCAGCTTCAGAAACTCCAGCAATAACAGAACAGGCCAATCTCACTCATCCAGAATCCCAGAATCACCAGTAGCGAGTGCAGCCTTACGGAGAGGCTTTTCTGAACGGTTAGATTACACATTTATGTAGTTGTTGTGGAGTTATATTGATTCATCTGTTTCTGGGGGATTTCCTTTGAAAATAAAATGAATCCACTGCTCTCTTCTCATCTGAGTCTGGGACTCTGAATAGTGTTCAGCAACGACAGAACTGGTTAGAACTGGTCTCTGTCGTCGCTTGCGAAACCAAACGTCGGCTGGTGTGTGTAAACGTGCAGATTAAGGGCCGGTAATATTATAATAAGATCCTCTTCATACGTCAGAAGGGGAGCGAAATCTGATCGGCTTGTTTTTTGACATGCTTGCAGAGAAAGACTCACCAGAACAAAGTTACTGGGTTTCACTTTTCACGTTTTCCGGGTTGGTAGAAGCACCGGGACCCGATTATAGCACTTACACACGGGAAAAGGCAGATATTCATGATATGTCCCCTTTAAAATGATTATGTGCTTGTGTTCACTGTTTTAAAGTTAAGTGTCAGCGTTATATAAAAGGAAGGCTTTTATTATGTAATCTGTGAGCAGACACTTCCTGTGTCTTATTCATTTTTTTAAAAAAAGTTTTAAGTTTTAACGGCTCTAATGTCTCTTGGTTCAGTTTGTATCAGGTCACGCTTTTGGTTCAGGAAATATTTATGGGTGCATAGATCAAATTAAATGAATTTAGGTTGATATTTTAACACTTTAGTAACCAATACCAGTCCAGTTAGTTTTTGGGTTAATTTGTTTAATTTATATTTGAATTCCTTTTCTTTTTTATTTTATTTTATTTTATTTTATTTTATTTTATTTTATTTTATTTTATTTTATTTTATTTTATTTTATTTTATTTTATTTTATTTTATTTATTTTGGTTAAAACTATTTGATGTAATAAATGCTTTTATTTGAACTTATTTATTCTCCTAATGATATATTTATTTTAATTGTCATTTATTTGTATATATTTATATATTAATTTAAAAAAAATGTTTTACTTATTTTAATTTGTTTATTTATTCATTTATTTTGATTAAAACGAATTGATTTATTAATTGCATTTATTTGAACTTATTTATTCTCCTTCATTTTTAATGATGTATTTTTTTTAAATGGTTTTGTTTATTTTATTATTTTAATGGTTTTTGATTAAAACCATTTGATTTGTGAAATGCTCTTATTTGAATTTATTTATTCTCTTTTATTTTTAATGATATATTGATTTTAATTTGTATTTGAATTTATTTTCATTGTTATTTTTATCAATTTAAATTTATTTTTTTTCCTATTTATTTTCATTTTTTTTTTTTTAATTGCTTATTTATTCATTAATTCATTACTTTATTCATTCCTGAAAATCCTCTTTTTTTTTTTAAGCACACACCTACAGAAAAAGCCCTGTGTCAAAGCGAACGATTTAAATATGTAAAGTCTGTACTTTATAAACAGTGTAATTGCTGCATATTTTAAGCATTTATTCTCCATCCTGCACACTCGTCCCATAGACTAAGTCAACAAAGTATTACTTTAAATGCATTTTTAGTGGAATTTATTTTTAGGGACAAATCAAAATTAATTTATGCAAATCTTCAAATATTAATTAAAAGTCCTCCTCTTTTTCACAAAGTCACTCCACTTTTTCATTCATCCCATTTTAGTCTATTTTAACACCAAACATCACTTAAGTTTTGTCATATTTATTTGTCATGTTCTGTTTTGTTCAGTTGTCTTGCGTTTGTTCATTTTGGATGTTTTGTTTGTTTTTCTCTCTTTTAATTTCACCATCTTCCCCCTCATGATGATGATGATGATGATGATGATGATGATGATCCGTGATAATAGTGATGAACCGCGGGATCTCTGTCCGTTATACAGGCCTGGCGAGTGGGAAGAGCTTCCCTCAGAACAAGATCTGAACCCTTTTAGTCGTTACGAAGCTCTCGGAGCGCCCAATCGCCCAATCATATTAGACGATATCGAATCGGCCGTCTCTGAGATATCAGAGAGCCAAATCGCTGACAAATCGCCATCGGATGAAGGTTTTACTGAACTAGAGTTGCTGCAAAGTGACTCAAACACTACTTGCTCCGGCCAGGAGGGGGCGTCACTTCAGGAGCACAGAAGAACACCCACACGCATGTCAATGGACCAAAAAGACAAATCCGTGAGTGTTTTTATTGCTGAGGAAGAGGAAGATGAAGGGCTTCACAACCGTTCCACGGATGACAACGCGGATCTGCTACGGTCTCTGGTGCATGATGGGAAGGAGGCTGCCGTAGAAGTGGCCAAAACAAGCGGTGAAACTTTAGTAAACGGTGTCTTTGCAATCGAAAACGACCAAAAAAGCAAGGTGACCCCAGAGGATTCTGGGAAATGTAGTTTGCCTGGACCACATGTTGAGGACAATAAGGGACCGAACTCAGACGTAGAGCTTCTTTCCGAGGCGGAGAAACGCCGACGGGCCAGTGAGGCCGAGATGAAGTCGTGGCTCGTGAACACAATGCAGAGACCAATCGAAGGTGAGTTTTACTTTGATTGACAGGACAGACCAACCAATCACAGCCAAGGAGTGTTTTTGATATGCATTTTCTAAAACTAGTGCGCTGCTTTGCTGTCTACTGTGTGTTATCTACATAGGCAGTGTTATTTTAGAGTTATTTAAATGTAAAAACAGCTTTTATTGCAGTGCATTCTGGGATTGTCTTCTCCATGAAAGATATGCAATCCTGCTTGATCATTTTTCCCAGAGAGTAGAGAATGAATAATGCACAATGTTGCTGTTTTTTGTGTTGAAAATGTCTGAATGCGGTGTGTGTAGGCAGTGCACTCGTGTCAGAGCTTGTGTGTTTACTTCAGTGTGTCTCTAAGCAGAGGTTGATGGTGACATTGGAAAAACAAACAAAGGTTGAACACTTGCGTAAGATCCCGTTTGGCCCTGAGCAGAACCATCATGATGCCTCAGTCTCTTGTGCTCTTGATGACCGATGTCTCTTAAAGGAACACGCCGACTTTCTGGGACTTTATCTTATTCCCCGTATCCCCCAGAGTTAGATAAGTCCACACACCCTTCTCATCTCCGTGCGTGCCGTAACTCTGTCTGACGCACCCACCGCTAGCCTAGCTTAGCACAAACACTGGAGGTAAATGGCTCCAGCTAGCATACTGCTCCCAATAAGTGACAAAATAACGCCAACTTTCTCCTATTTACATGTTGTGATTTGTATAGTCACAGTGTGTACGAATAACAAGGTCACATGAGACACAGCCATCTTCTAACCGTACACACACTGGGAACTATATTCTCAGAAGGCGAAGCACTGCTACTTCTGCGGAGTGATTCTCTGCTCCTCACCATGGGCTTCTCAGACGCTGCGAGCAAATCACTCCGCCCAAGTAATGCTTCGCCTTCTGAGAATATAGTTCCCAGTGTGTGTACGGTTAGAAGACGGCTGTGTCTCATGTGACCTTGTTATTCGTACACACTGTGACTATACACATCACAACATGTAAATAGGAAAATGTTGGCGTTATTTTGTCACTTATTGGGAGCAGTATGCTAGCTGGAGCCATTTACCTCCAGTCTTTGTGCTAAGCTAGGCTAGCGGTGGGTGCGTCAAACAGAGTTACGGCACGCACGGAGATGAGAAGGGTGTGTGTGGACTTATCTAACTCTGGGGGATACGGTGAATAAGATAAAGTCCCAAAAAGTCGGCGTGTTCCTTTAACCCGGTCATTTTGACCCGAAACTCTTTTTTTTAATTTTTTTTTTTAAATGTTACAAATTTAGTTTTCATCAAAGGGGTCCAAGACCCTAGGACTTTTGTCGCACTTGAACCACGAATACACAAAATAAATTGTGGTTGAAATTTAAAAAAGTAACACATCCTTCCCTCACGGGTCAATTTGACCCCCATAGGAATGAATGGAATGCGAGGAATGCTTCAGTTCACATAGAAACACCTAAAAATGCTAAAACTTTACCACAAAATTATTTTATAATGTTATAATGTGTATCTGAATGCAAACTGAAGAGAAACTGACTTTAGGACCCCGAGGAACAGCTCATTTGCTCCATATAGAGATATAAGAGGTATAATCCTAACCCTAAATCGTGAAATTTCATCTTATATTATTATTTTTCCACAAGAGGTCGGCAGAGACACCCAGTGTAAGATATTTTGAGCTGAATTAAAAGGGTAATGCATGAAATCATGAGTTATTTGAATTTAAGTTAAAAGAATGTGCTTAAATTACCATTTATTTATTATTTATTGATCAAATCAGGTAAAAAAAAAAATCTCCCAAAAAATTGCATTAAAAAATAAAAACAAAAAAATTACCAAAATGAAATAAAATGAGCCTTCTGAAGAAACAAATTATAATTTTAGGGCTTCAGGTCATTTTGGCCCGCGAGGGAAAGATGTGTTACAGAGTGCGAGGGGAACGGTACACACCGGTTTTGCTGATATCGGGTCTGATTCACAGACATGCTGCTGTTCAACGAGGAAAAGAGCAAAGCTCCGCCCATGTTCCTCTGCTTTAAGGTGGGCAAGCCAATGAGGAAGTCGTTTGCCATGGGTCGCACCTCAAGCCCCGCCCACAGGGGCCGGAAGCCGGAGTACTGGTTCGCTGTGCCGCAAGAAAGGTATGACGAGCTTTTCCATAATAAAGGTATACACGGCATTTATAAGCTAAATCATCTATTAGAATATAAAAAGTACACTAGGATTTAAATATTTCTGCTTCAAACTATATTTAATAATTAGATAATTTGCTATGATCAATGTTGAAAACGGTTGTGCTGTTTTTTTAAAAACATTATTTATGTCTTTACTGTCGCTTTTGAACAATTTAATGTATCCTTGCTGAATAAATGTAATGATTTCTCTCCAAATCGATTAATATATTTAAAAAGGTTTGTGTGTATATATACATACACTCACTCTCAAATATTATATATTTAAAAACTTTTATGTTAGCTGTGATTAATCGTGATTTATAGATTTGATCTGTCGCTTTTGAACAATTTAATGCATCCTTGCTGGAAAAATGTATTAATTTCTCTAAAAGAATCGCGATTAATCCATTAATGCACATACAAAAGTTTGTGCGTGTGTGTATGTATATGTATATGTATATATATGTATGTATATGTGTGTGTGTGTATGTATGTATGTATGTATGTATACACACATACACACATATACGCACATATACGCACACACACAAACTTGTATATATATGCATGCACGCGCGCACACACACACACACACACACACAGTCAAATATTAGATATTTAAAAACTTTTATGTTAGCTGTGATTAATAGATTTGACAGCACTTATATATATTGTGCCGATATTAGTAAAATCTATATTAATTAATTAATTAATTAATTAATTAATATTATTATTATTATCTATATGTAATCTATATATTTAATAACATTAAGTAATGTTCTTAGTCTTGTATTTAATTCAACACAAACGCTGGGCTGCCCAGACAAAGGCTAGAAGAGTTTGTGTTGAATTAAATGCCAGTTACAATGTATTCTGTTGCTAAAAATAGCAATAAAAGTTAGGGAAAAACATTAATTACAAACAAGCCCATAATGCACTGGTCTGGTTCGTTCTACATTCGGTTATCATCTGCTTTTTCAAGAAGTCGCTGATATATTTGGCCAGTTGAATGTGAGTAACCATGAGAGCGTAGAACAGTGCCGCGTTTTCACTCGTAAAATCATTAGATTCTATTGCAATTCCTGTTTGTTCATCTCCAAATTTAAGATCTCTTAAAATGAGAATTGGTAACACTTTATTTTAGTGTTCTTGTTACATATGTTACTTACCGTAGTAATAACAGTAAATGATGCATGCAATTAACCCTCAACCAAACCCTAATCCTACACTAACCCTATAGTAAGTACATGTAGTTAATTAATATTACTCAGTACTTAAATATATAATTACACTGTAACAATGACACCTTAAAATAGTGTAAGCTGATGATTAATAAGTTTGTCATGCCGTTTAAATATTTAAGTCTTTAATGACCTTAAACTTCATAAAACTGAATTTTTTAGACTTTTTAAGGACTTTCACACACATGCTCCTAAAACATTTTACACTTCACACACATCTATTTTTAGTTGCATATGCAAGTGAAACGGTCACACTGTCGATCCCTGTGTGTGTGTGTGTGTGTGTGTGTGTGTTTAATGTGAGTGTACGTCCCTAACCGAACCGCGTCTGCTTCAGAGTGGACCACCTGTACTCGTTCTTCATCCAGTGGTCTCCCGATGCGTACGGGAAGGACGCTCAGGAGCAGGGCTTCGTGGTCGTGGAGAAAGACGAGCTCACCATGATCGACAACTTCTTCAGTGACCCGGTTCCTCGCAGCTGGGAGGTGAGCAGCACACGTGAGAGGAACATACAGGAGTAATGGATGACAGGCCGTTGAATTCATAGAAAATAATGCAAAATCCTCAGGTGTGCATTATTTTCTATTATTTCAGCGGCCCGGAGTCAATTATTCCGCTTATACTACGGTAACACCTCAAGACATTGTTCAGATGATTTACTTCAAGACATTTGCAAGTTTTTTTCCTTAAAATGCTCTTGTGTGTGGAACTAATTTCTTACGCATCTCATCCCACGCCTCCGTTTCTGATTCCAAAACGTCATTTATATATATATATATATATATACAGAGAGAGAGAGAGATTTAAGCGTGTTTGAATTACCTGAGTCTGTGTGTCTCTCAGTGTTCGACAGCAGCGTCTCGACTAATAGTGAAACTGTAAGTTTATCTGCTTCAAAAACAGCGCCGTTATGCGTTTGAGCGAGAGAGAGAGTATGTGCTTTTCGTACCTAATAAATGTAATTTTGTGACAAAAAAGCATGGAAATAATTAGTCGTTTTTATCCTGTTGTTTACTATATTTATTTTCTTGGTCAGTGTTTTTTGCTGTTGTTGGCTGTAAAGACCTTTTTTTTTTTTTAAATTCAAGTTTTTATTCTTTTCATCCAGTACATGACAACACATGTATCAATACTGCTTGCAAAGCCAGAATATTACAGTGGTTGAACTTACAGAAGTACATGTATTAACAAATGGTCAGAAAAAATAAATAAATGAATTACATTGATAATAATAATAATAATGGAAAAAAAAAAAAAAAAAAAAAAAAATTATTGTTTCACATGTAAAGACAGCGTCACAAAGGACCAAAAATCTTCCCAAACTGGAATATACACCGGGACCCCTGCTTTGTTCTTATTATGTAGTTTGCGAAGCAAACGTTCGTATGAAGCTGTCTTGGTCATTATGTTGACCCATTCTTTTAACTCTGGGGTTTCTGGAGTTTTCCAGTGTTTCAGGATGACTCTAGCCGTCACAGAGACCCCCACCATAATTACTGCAAACTCTCCCTTTGAAGTATTTGGCATCTGTTCCCTGTCTCCTAATAGACACAACCTTGGTAATAATGGTATTGTTGTTCCAAGCCATTTGCTCAAAATATTTAAGGTTTGTTGCCATAAAGGTTGAATAATTGGACATTCCCAGATACAATGAATAAAAGTACCTCTATCCTTTTGACATTTCCAACACTGTAAAGACCTTTTGAAATAATGGATATCCTTTGGCGAAGTGATCCGGAACTGTGCTGCGATCTAAACCTGCCGGAACTACTTTAGCCCTGCGTCTCCATTAAAATCACCTTCAGATCAATCAGATTCAAGCATAAAAGGATTAAATAAATATGAGAATTTTCACCCCCTGAGAACGTTTGTCTTCTAGATCATCACGATTAACGAGGCCAAGAGACGCCAGAGCTTCAGCTTCGAGGACGAGGAGCCGGTAGATCTCCTTCCAGTGCTGATGGACCCCAGCGCTCTCCTGGAGGACACACACATCGAGAAGGTCTCCTTTATTTGACACTTCAACTACAGACTTATGAACGAAACATTGGGATTTGTTTGACTAGTTTGCTATGAAGTGAAAAGTGGTGATCATTGCGACTAGTATTTTAATTTAATATTCAACAATATTATTGATCTCCTGCATTGACACCATTATATGAGAACTGAACTGAGCTGGACGATGACATCACGCTTTTCTCTAGAGCATATATATATATAAATGAACTAAATTAATAACTTTTTTAACAACAAAAATGAAACATCACTGAACTTACTTAAAGGGATAGTTCACCCAAAAATGAACATTAGCCCATGATTTACTCACGCTGAAGTCATCCTAGGTGTGTATGACATTCTTCTGTCAGACGAATACAATCTGAGTTACATTAAAATGCGTACGGCCGTCTGCTAGTTATTTTAGTCGATAAAGTTTTAAATATGGTTATTTTTCTTACACGAACGCATCGCTTCACTTCAGAAGGCCTTTATTAACCCCAGCAGAGCCACGTCGAGCTCTTGAATGGATGCACTTTGATGGGCTTCCAAAGACATACACCCATTCACTGCCATTATAAAGCTTGGAAGAGCCAGGACATTTTTTAATGTAACTCTGATTGTGTTCGTCTGACAGAAGAATGTCATACACACCTAGGATGACTTCAGCGTGAGTAAATCATGGGCTAATGTTCATTTTTGGGCGAACTATCTCTTTAAAGGAGAACTCCGGTCAATTTTAACATTGAGCTCATTTTTTTGTACATTTGGAGTGCTGTCAATACAGAGAACAACGACAAAAATCGGTGTTGCCTACACCGTGTTATCCTCTTTTTAAAATTTGCACCCTGTTGACTTCAATGGGGCAAGTACTAAACCTGCTTTTAGCCTCTTAACATCCTTGATGTGTCATTACAAGTGCACAGGTCATGTGAGTGATTCCTTCAGAGTGAACACAAGTGAATCTGACTGCAGTAGATGTGAAAGATATGAATAAAAATTATGTTTATTCAGCCAGCGCTCATACCTGTATTTACATCCTGTTTTCGGTTGAAGTCCAATGTAGTCGATTGTCGAGTTCACGCGCGTGATCATAGGTACTAAACCTATGGGCGTGAACTCGACAATCGACTACTGTGGACTTCAACCGAAAACAGGATGTAAATACAGGTATGAGCACTGGCTGAAATAACATCACTTTTATACATATATTTCACATCTACTGCAGTCAGATTCACTCGTGTTCACTCTGAAGGAATCACTCACATGACCTGTGCACTTGTAATGACACATCAAGGATGTTAAGAGGCTAAAAGCAGGTTTAGTACTTGCCCCATTGAAGTCAACAGGGTGCAAATTTTAAAAAGAGGATAACACGGTGTAGGCAACACCGATTTTTGTCGTTGTTCTCTGTACTGACAGCACTCCAAATGTACAAAAAATGAGCTCAATGTTAAAATTGACCGGAGTTCTCCTTTAAGCTGGACTGTGATGCTATTTTCTTCTGGAAAAAACTTTGTTGCATTATTTTCCTGTTATCTCTGTAAAGCTGCTTTGAAACACTATAAACACTCTATAAATAAAGTTGACTTGACTTGACTAGTTTGACGCTCTTCTCTGCAGTTGTCCACTCGTTTGCCGGCGCGTGTTCAGGGTTATCCGTGGCGTCTGGTCTACAGTACCGTCGTACACGGGACCAGCCTGAAAACCCTGTACAGAAACCTGATGGAGCTGGACTGCCCTGTGCTGATGGTCATCAAAGACATGGACAACCAGGTACACACACTCCTGTTTCTGCTGTTGTAGTGCTGGGCCGTACACCGGTTCATACCGAATACCAGTGTTTATTTTTGTTATGACATTACTTTTTTATATACTGCAATACTGGAGTATGTCGCTTTAACAACGTTGGGAACGCGGTGCGACACTGTTTGAGAGGGTCTTTTCACTGTGTGTGTGTGTGTGTGTGTGTGTGTGTGTGTGTGTGTGACTAAACGTGACGGTTTGAGAGGGTCTTTTCACTGTAACTGTGGTGATGGTGAAGATGGAGAGGTTAAACTATAATCGATAGCTCTCAAATTATACTACAGTGTTTCCCACACATTGGTTCACAATATCAACACTGCCCGCCACAAATAGATTTTCCACAAGGCTTTGACATCGTTGATTTATGAATGTTTTTATATGAATGTATCTGAAGTGAACTGACGGTCTTTAGAAATGTTTCGATGTTATTTCTATTGAATCTTTCTTTATCTTTCCTGATAAAGCCGCGTTTATGAGCCGTTACCGTGGAAACCGCTGTTTCTGCCGCTCCTACAGCGCCTCCTGCTGGCAGCTCTTTATAAACAGCCTTGCAAACCTGTATTAATACTAGTGTGGATTTTTTCTACAATATTCACTCATGACAGTAAAATAGGGCATTCTAAGTCAATCTACTGCAGTATCTCCTCTCTCAATCAGTAGAAGATGTGATTAACACCCAGTCATGCTTAAAAAATACCGTCATATACAGTGAAACCGCTTTAATTTAGAAAAATACCGTGATATGGATTTTTGGCCATACCACCCAGCACTACGCTGTTGGTGTAAAACCGGTGAAAATTATGTCATGTTGAAAAACTTTTTTCTCTGCAGATTTTTGGAGCGTTTTCCACTCACCCTTTCCGAGTGAGTGAGCACTGTTATGGGACAGGAGAGACCTTCCTCTACAGCTTCTGCCCAGAGATCAAGGTGTGTTCCTACATAGATTTTTAAGGACAAAATTGATGAAAAATGTCCATGCAAGTGCCACATAGCAATGCCTTAACCTGGCAACCACCCAGAACACTGTAGCAGCTGCCTAGCAACACCCTAGAAACCACTTAGGAACATTGGCAACCACATAGCAATGCCTTAGCAACCACCCAGACTATCTTAGCAACTGTTTGGCAATGTCCTGGCAACCAATCAGAACACCTTAGTAACTGCTTAGCAACACCCTAGAAACCACTCAGGACCATTGGCAACCGCATAGCAATGCCTTAGCAACCACCCAGACCATCTTAGCAACTGTTTGGCAATGTCCTGGCAACCAATCAGTACACACTTGCAAATGCCAGGCAACCACCTAGAACACCTTAGCAACTGCCTACCAACACCCTAAAAATCACTCATGAACATAGCAATTGCTTCTTAATCAGTAACCCACCAGCTCCTTAGCAAGAATCTTGCAGCAGCCTCTCAGAGGTCCCTAGCAACACCCTAGAAACCGCTCAGAGAACAATAGCAACCGTCAAGTAATTCCCTTGCAACCACTCGGAAAATGTCAGCAATGGCTTAGTAACCAATAACCCACCAGCTCCCTAGCAATGATCTTGGAACAGCTTAGCAACCTCTCAGAGGTCCCTAGCAACACCCTAGCAACCACACAGAACCCCTTATCAATTGCCTAGCATCCACATAGCAATGTCGAAATCCTTTCAAACTGAAAATCTGTTTATATTGCCCAGATAATCAGGCCTCAATACCTTCAGACTTCAAAAAACATTTAAATAACGACACTCAACGTCCTTTATCTTCAGGTGTACCGCTGGACGGGTGAAAACTCCTACTTTGTGAAAGGAAACACGGATTCCCTTCAGATCGGAGGAGGAGGGTGAGTTCAGAAACATGCTAACCTGCCGTACATGCGTGTCTCTCGCCGCCTCATGTTTAAAGGGATGGTTCATACAAAAATTAAAATTAGCCCGAATGCATGAGTTACTCTCCCTCAAGTCAATCTTAGGTGTATATCACATTCTTCTTTCAGACGAATACAATTGGCGTTATATTAAAAAAAATGTCCTGGCTCTTCAAAGCTTTATAATTGCAGTGAATGACTGTTTCTCTTTTGAAGTCCATAAAAGTGCATCTATCCATCATAAAAGTGCATCTATCCATCATAAAAGTGCATCTATCCATCAAAAGTGCATCTATCCATCATAAAAGTGCATCTATCCATCAAAAGTGCATCTATCCATCATAAAAGAGCATCTGTCCATCATAAAAGAGCATCTATCCATCATAAAAGAGCATCTATCCATCATAAGTGCATCTATCCATTATAAAAGTGCATCTATCATCATAAAAGTGCATCTATCCATCATAAAAGTGCATCTATCCATCATAAAAGTGCATCTATCCATCATAAAAGTGCATCTATCATCATAAAAGTGCATCTATCCATCATAAGTGCATCTATCCATCATAAAAGTGCATCTATCCATCATAAAAGTGCATATATCCATGATAAAAGTGCATCTATTCATCATAAAAGTGCATCTATCCATCATAAAAGTGCATCTATTCATCATAAAAGTGCATCTATCCATCATAAAAGTGCATCTATCCATCATAAGTGCATCTATCATCATAAAAGTGCATCTATCCATCATAAAAGTGCATCTATCATCATAAAAGTGCATCTATCCATCATAAGTGCATCTATTCATCATAAAAGTGCATCTATCCATCATAAAAGTGCATCTATTCATCATAAAAGTGCATCTATCCATCATAAAGTGCATCTATTCATGATAAAAGTTTACTGATTTTTATGACTTCATAACAGAAACAGTCATTCACTGCCATTATAAAGCTTGTAAGAGCCAGGACATTTTTCAATATAACTCTGATTGTATTCGTCTGACAGAAGAATGTCATGTACACCTAGGATGACTTGAGGGTGAGTAAATCATGGGCTAATTTTTCATTTTTCAAATCATTTCTGCGTGAACTCTCCATTTAACACTCACCTGTCCGCTTCCCAGGGGTCGTCTGGGCCTGTGGCTGGACGCTGACCTTTACCACGGCACCACCTCCAAGTGCTCCACCTTCAATAACCTGCCACTGTCCTCCAAACAGGACTTCATCATCCAGAACCTGGAGGTGTGGGCCTTCGAATGAGCGCCTGCGCCACACGCTTACGTACCCACGCGCACCGAGACACGCTTCTCCACGCTCACGGCATGACATACGAGGAAATGTTGGGCGTCGCTTCATCCCGTACTGTACGAGGCCGTTTGGTGTGGTTTGTGCAAATCCAGTCATACATGATGACGTGGTTTTAATAGTTTTCTCCTGGTCTGAACTTCAGACTAAAGTGCAGAGAGAGAGCTTTAACCTCCGACGCCACTCTCCGCCATCCCAGCATGCAATGTTCTCTAGGGAGACGTTCTCCTGCTGACATATAACCAATATATAAACACATATTTGTGTACGTGAACGGAGAGGAATCGTTTTCTGGATCGTGTATGATACTCGGGAAGCCGAAGAACCGTATTCGTTGGCCAAATCTGTTGCGTCAGGGTCAGTTGCTCAAATTGAAAATATTTTTTTGTTTACATTCGTGGCAATTTGATGCGTTTAAGTTCATTCGGTGCGTTTTCACGTTTGCTTGACGAGAGTGCAAGTAAAAGGATGTCCTCCTGGAAACATGTACCACGAATAGTTTCTTTTTGACCAAAGTGTTTTATTTGCCTTGTTCTCCAATGTTTTATATTGTTTTCTTTTTGTATTTGAGTTTTTTATATTGAATGTGACGTATAATCATATTCACTACGTGATTGTTTTACTGTTTTGTGATATTTTAGGGACCTTTCTAGTTCATTTAAAAGGGAAGCACTTGAAATAAAGAGATGCCAGTATTATTTTTGAACACTATTTCACTAGTAAGCAAATTGCTTCAGTTTCTAGCAAATCAGGTTCACCACTTCACTGTGGGTTTGTGTATGCAATCACTCACTGACCGATGTCACTTCCTGTTATGTCGTGACATCTTTGGAACGGCGTGAACGGATGCAAGAGGTCTGATTGGTTGAATAGTTTGAGATCTTTGGAAATGTCACTTACTTCACTACTAGACAGCATCTGTGGGCATTAAAGGGTTCGTTCACCTAAAAATGAAAACTCTGTCAGTGATTACTCTCCCTCATGTTGTTCAACCCCGTAAGACTTTCGTTCATCTTCAGAACACAAATTAAGATATTTTTGATGAAATCTGAGAGCTGTCTCACTCCTCCATAGGCTTCTCTGTAATTGAAACTTGCCGGCCCAGAAAGTTAGTAAAGACAATGTTTAAAAATAGTCTACAGCTGCTCAACCTTAAGTTTATCAAGCGACGAGAATACTTTTTGTGTGCAAAAACAAACAAAAGTAACGACTTTATTCAACTCTTCATGTTCTTCTGTGTTTCTCTGAGTGAGTTCACATAGTGTAACAGCACAGCGCTTCTGGGTTGAACGTCAGAACAGAGGCTCACCATTGGCCGACGCTGGTCATGTGAGTGATGCTGGCCAATAGTGAGCCTCCGTTCTGACGTTCAACCCAGAAGCGCTGCGCTGTTACACTACGTCAACTCACTCAGAGAAACACAGAAGAAAATGAAGAGTTGAATAAAGTCGTTACTTTTTGTCCACAAAAAAAACTATTCTCGTCGCTTGATAAACTTAAGGTTGAGCCGCTGTAGTCACTCTGACTATTTTAACAATGTCTTTACTAACTTTTCTGGGCCGGCAAATTTCAATTAAAAGTGAGACAGCTCTCAGATCTCATCAAAAATATCTTAATTTGTGTTCCGAAGATGAACGGGGTTGAACAACATGAGGACGAGTAATTACTGACAGAATTCTCATTTTTGGGTGAACTATCCCTTTAACTAACCGTGATCATTCCAAAACCGTATTAAGTGGTCCATGTAGGAAAAAAACAAGTTTACAAGTGTTTCACTCTAAAAAGTGTTTCTGATTTCAAACACTGTCCAGTTGTGTATGGTAGTCAGTGAATGTCATATTTATTGTGCATTTCTGTGTGAACCAAATAAATGCAATAAATAAAGAATTAAATGACTTGTGCTTTGTTCATTTAAGGGGCAATTAATGTTCAAATTTATAATATTTAATACTTGCATAAATGGACGCAGGATTCAATCTGTATGCCATAAAGAAATGACAATATACTCAAGCAAACTGCTGATGGAAGAAACACTTTACAACAACAGAAGAAATAACAAGAACGATGAATGTTTTACAGCATTATTAACATACATTGGTTCATTGTTTAACGAACTGTAAAGTTATGATGGTGTTCCTGAAATCACATATGTTTTTTATTGTACTGTAGGTGTGCCGTTTACTGTATACTGTGTAATAAGCAGTGTGTGGATATTACATTCACATAATAACACAGAAAAACATACATTCATTTAATACGATTTTGTCCCTGAGATGCTGTTAAATCAGTTTTCCAACAGTGCAAGCAGAGAAAACAACAAACAAAGCACAAAAATATGAACATTATTAATTAGACAGACAGCCACAGAAATATTATTATTATTATTATATATAATACTATAGTTATTTATTTAGTATTTTGTTTTGGAAGACCTGTAAAATGTTGTGACACACTTTGTATTAATGCATTAAATTGCTACGTGGCTCTGCCACCGTAAACATGATGTTTTTGGGTCATTAATATTAACTGACAATTAAAGATTGGTGTATTTTACTTTGCTAAAACTTAGTTAAATCTAGAAACGTTTTGTAACTCCTGCGGGGTCACTCTTGTATGAAGTTCCCATGCGTCTGGTGTCCGTTGATGGCAGGGAAATCTTGATGTGTGTAAAGCTGCTCAGGGGTCAGAGGTGAAAGTTCATAGGCGCTTCTCATGTAATTGATGCCGCCCTGCTGGAGGAGGAGCATCATCTGCCGGGCGAACAGCGGCTCCACCTGTAGGACAACACAAGAGAGCTGTGTTTGGTCGTGTGGAGGTTAACGTGTGTGGATGGAGAGGTCAAAGGTCGCTTACCTGAACGGTCAGGGGTCTCTTGTCTGCGGAGGGGTCACAGCTCTCGAAGAAAAGCTGCACGTGGAAACGTGGAGGAGGACGTGCGTGCAGGAAATATCCCTGGAGTTCTGAATGAGTGAGTGAATATTGTATTAAAAGTCATCATGAAATCAAAATTGGCAATTCTTCTTTTTTTTTGTGGAATATTGTAGTATTTATTATAAATGATTTTGTCCATAAAATTCATGCATTCTTGTAATCTTGAATCAAATAACTTCCTCTTGCAGCAACATCTCTTCTCTGATAACGAGGGCAGGGCTATAACCTGTCACTCACATGAGATCCACCAATAGCAAACCACAACCATCCAATAAATTCCCCACAGACACAATCAAGCCCCGCCCACATTTGTTCTTGTTTCAGAAGCCATTTCACTCGGATATACGTCACTATAGGGGAGTAAAGACTAGCAACTTCTGTTTCATTCTGACTTGCTATTCTGACATTACGCTATTCTGACTTGTTTTTCACAATTGCGAGTTTAAATCACGCTATTCTGACTTGTTTTCACAATTGCGAGTTTAAATCACGCTATTCTGACTTGTTTTTCACAATTGCGAGTTTAAATCACGCTATTCTGACTTGTTTTCACAATTGCGAGTTTATATCTCGCTATTCTGACTTGTTTTTCACAATTGCGAGTTTAAATCACGCTATTCTGACTTGTTTTCACAATTGCGAGTTTAAATCACGCTATTCTGACTTGTTTTTCACAATTGCGAGTTTAAATCACGCTATTCTGACTTGTTTTCACAATTGCGAGTTTATATCTCGCTATTCTGACTTGTTTTTCACAATTGCGAGTTTAAATCACGCTATTCTGACTTGTTTTCACAATTGCGAGTTTAAATCACGCTATTCTGACTTGTTTTTCACAATTGCGAGTTTAAATCACGCTATTCTGACTTGTTTTTCACAATTGCGAGTTTAAATCACGCTATTCTGACTTGTTTTCACAATTGTGAGTTTATATCACGCTATTTTGACTTGTTTTCACAATTGCGAGTTTAAATCAAGCTATTCTGACTTGTTTTCACAATTGCGAGTTTATATCACGCTATTCTGACTTGTTTTTCACAATTGCGAGTTTATATCACGCTATTCTGACTTGTTTTTCACAATTGCGAGTTTAAATCAAGCTATTCTGACTTGTTTTCACAATTGCGAGTTTATATCACGCTATTCTGACTTGTTTTTCACAATTGCGAGTTTATATCACGCTATTCTGACTTGTTTTTCACAATTGCGAGTTTAAATCAAGCTATTCTGACTTGTTTTCACAATTGCGAGTTTATATCACGCTATTCTGACTTGTTTTTCACAATTGCGAGTTTATATCACGCTATTCTGACTTGTTTTTCACAATTGTGAGTTTATATCACGCTATTCTGACTTTTTCACAATTGCGAGTTTAAATCACGCTATTCTGACTTGTTTTTCACAATTGCAAGTTTAAATCACGCTATTCTGACTTGTTTTTCACAATTGCGAGTTTAAATCACGCTATTATAACTTGTTTTTCACAATTGCGAGTTTATATCACGCTATTATGACTTGTTTTTCACAATTGCGAGTTTAAATCACGCTATTCTGACTTGTTTTCACAATTGCGACTTTTTCATGCTATTCTGACTTTTTCTCACAATTGCGAGTTTAAATCACGCTATTCTGACTTTTTCACAATTGCGAGTTTAAATCACGCTATTCTGACTTGTTTTCACAATTGCGAGTTTAAATCACGCTATTCTGACTTGTTTTTCACAATTGCGAGTTTAAATCACGCTATTCTGACTTGTTTTCACAATTGTGAGTTTATATCATGCTATTCTGACTTTTTCACAATTGCGAGTTTAAATCACGCTATTCTGACTTGTTTTTCACAATTGCGAGTTTATATCTCGCTATTCTGACTTGTTTTTCACAATTGCGAGTTTAAATCACGCTATTCTGACTTGTTTTTCACAATTGCGAGTTTATATCACGCTATTATGACTTGTTTTTCACAATTGTGTGTTTATATCACGCTATTATGACTTGTTTTTCACAATTGTGAGTTTATATCACGCTATTCTGACTTGTTTTCACAATTGCGACTTTTTCATGCTATTCTGACTTTTTCACAATTGCGAGTTTATATCACGCTATTCTGACTTGTTTTCACAATTGCGAGTTTAAATCACGCTATTCTGACTTGTTTTTCACAACTGCGAGTTTAAATCACGCTATTCTGACTTGTTTTTCACAATTGCGAGTTTATATCACGCTATTATGACTTTTTCACAATTGCGAGTTTAAATCACGCTATTCTGACTTGTTTTCACAATTGCGAGTTTATATCACGCTATTCTGACTTGTTTTTCACAATTGCGAGTTTAAATCACACTATTCTGACTTTTTCACAATTGCGAGTTTAAATCGCGCTATTCTGACTTGTTTTTCACAATTGCGAGTTTATATCACGCTATTCGGACTTTTTCATAATTGTGAGTTTAAATCACGCTATTCTGACTTGTTTTTCACAATTGCGAGTTTATATCACGCTATTCGGACTTTTTCACAATTGCGAGTTTAAATCACGCTATTCTGACTTGTTTTCACAATTGCGAGTTTAAATCACGCTATTCTGACTTTTTCTCACAATTGCGAGTTTAAATCACGCTATTCTGACTTTTTCTCACAATTGCGAGTTTAAATCACGCTATTCTGACTTTTTCACAATTGCAAGTTTATATCACGCTATTCTGACTTGTTTTTCACAATTGCGAGTTTAAATCGCTATTCTGACTTGTTTTTCACAATTGCGAGTTTAAATCGCTATTCTGACTTTTTCTCACAATTGCGAGTTTAAATCACGCTATTCTGACTTGTTTTCACAATTGCGAGTTTATATCACGCTATTATGACTTGTTTTTCACAATTGTGAGTTTATATCACGCTATTATGACTTGTTTTTCACAATTGTGAGTTTATATCACGCTATTCTGACTTGTTTTCACAATTGCGACTTTTTCATGCTATTCTGACTTTTTCTCACAATTGCGAGTTTAAATCACACTATTCTGACTTGTTTTTCACAATTGCGAGTTTAAATCACGCTATTCTGACTTTTTCACAATTGCGAGTTTAAATCACGCTATTCTGACTTGTTTTTCACAATTGCGAGTTTATATCACGCTATTATGACTTTTTCACAATTGCGAGTTTAAATCACGCTATTCTGACTTGTTTTCACAATTGCGAGTTTATATCACGCTATTCTGACTTGTTTTTCACAATTGCGAGTTTAAATCACACTATTCTGACTTGTTTTTCACAATTGCGAGTTTATATCACGCTATTCGGACTTTTTCACAATTGCGAGTTTAAATCACGCTATTCTGACTTGTTTTCACAATTGCGAGTTTAAATCACGCTATTCTGACTTTTTCTCACAATTGCGAGTTTAAATCACGCTATTCTGACTTTTTCTCACAATTGCGAGTTTAAATCACGCTATTCTGACTTTTTCACAATTGCGAGTTTAAATCACGCTATTCTGACTTGTTTTTCACAATTGCGAGTTTAAATCGCTATTCTGACTTGTTTTTCACAATTGCGAGTTTAAATCGCTATTCTGACTTTTTCTCACAATTGCGAGTTTAAATCACGCTATTCTGACTTTTTCTCACAATTGCGAGTTTAAATCACGCTATTCTGACTTTCACAATTGCAAGTTTATATCACGCTATTCTGACTTGTTTTTCACAATTACGAGTTTATATCACGCTATTCTGACTTGTTTTTCACAATTGCGAGTTTACATCACACTATTCTGACTTGTTTTTCACAATTGCGAGTTTAAATCACGCTATTCTGACTTTTTCACAATTGTGAGTTTAAATCACGCTATTCTGACTTTCACAATTGCAAGTTTATATCACGCTATTCTGACTTGTTTTTCACAATTGCGAGTTAAATCACGCTATTCTGACTTTCACAATTGCAAGTTTATATCACGCTATTCTGACTTGTTTTTCACAATTGCGAGTTTAAATCACGCTATTCTGACTTGTTTTTCACAATTGCGAGTTTAAATCACGCTATTCTGACTTTTTCTCACAATGCGAGTTTAAATCACGCTATTCTGACTTTTTCTCACAATTGCGAGTTTAAATCACGCTATTCTGACTTGTTTTTCACAATTGCGAGTTTAAATCACGCTATTCTGACTTTTTCTCACAATTGCGAGTTTAAATCACACTATTCTGACTTTTTCTCACAATTGCGAGTTTAAATCACGCTATTCTGACTTGTTTTTCACAATTGCGAGTTTAAATCACGCTATTCTGACTTGTTTTTCACAATTGCGAGTTTAAATCACGCTATTCTGACTTTTTCACAATTGTGAGTTTAAATCACGCTATTCTGACTTTCACAATTGCAAGTTTAAATCACACTATTCTGACTTGTTTTTCACAATTGCGAGTTTAAATCACACTATTCTGACTTGTTTTTCACAATTGCGAGTTTAAATCACACTATTCTGACTTTTTCACAATTGTGAGTTTAAATCACGCTATTCTGACTTTCACAATTGTGAGTTTAAATCACGCTATTCTGACTTGTTTTTCACAATTGCGAGTTTAAATCACGCTATTCTGACTTTCACAATTGCAAGTTTATATCACACTATTATGACTTGTTTTTCACAATTGCAAGTTTAAATCACGCTATTCTGACTTGTTTTTCACAATTGCGAGTTTAAATCACGCTATTCTGACTTGTTTTTCACAATTGTGAGTTTAAATCACGCTATTCTGACTTGTTTTTCACAATTGCGAGTTTAAATCACGCTATTCTGACTTGTTTTTCACAATTGCGAGTTTAAATCACGCTATTCTGACTTGTTTTTCACAATTGTGAGTTTAAATCACGCTATTCTGACTTGTTTTTCACAATTGCGAGTTTAAATCACGCTATTCTGACTTGTTTTTCACAATTGCGAGTTTAAATCACGCTATTCTGACTTGTTTTTCACAATTGCGAGTTTAAATCACGCTATTCTGACTTTCACAATTGCAAGTTTATATCACGCTATTCTGACTTGTTTTTCACAATTGCGAGTTTAAATCACACTATTATGACTTGTTTTTCACAATTGCGAGTTTAAATCACGCTATTATGACTTTTTCACAATTGCAAGTTTAAATCGCTATTCTGACTTTTTCTCACAACTGCGAGTTTAAATCACGCTATTATGACTTTTTCACAATTGCAAGTTTAAATCGCTATTCTGACTTGTTTTTCACAATTGCGAGTTTAAATCACGCTATTCTGACTTGTTTTTCACAATTGCGAGTTTAAATCACGCTATTCTGACTTTCACAATTGCAAGTTTATATCACACTATTCTGACTTGTTTTTCACAATTGCGAGTTTAAATCACGCTATTCTGACTTGTTTTTCACAATTGCGAGTTTAAATCACGCTATTCTGACTTGTTTTTCACAATTGCGAGTTTAAATCACGCTATTCTGACTTGTTTTTCACAATTGTGAGTTTAAATCACGCTATTCTGACTTGTTTTTCACAATTGCGAGTTTAAATCACGCTATTCTGACTTTTTCACAATTGTGAGTTTAAATCACGCTATTCTGACTTGTTTTTCACAATTGTGAGTTTAAATCACGCTATTCTGACTTGTTTTTCACAATTGCGAGTTTAAATCACGCTATTCTGACTTGTTTTTCACAATTGCGAGTTTAAATCACGCTATTCTGACTTGTTTTTCACAATTGTGAGTTTAAATCACGCTATTCTGACTTGTTTTTCACAATTGTGAGTTTAAATCACGCTATTCTGACTTGTTTTTCACAATTGCGAGTTTAAATCACGCTATTCTGACTTTTTCACAATTGTGAGTTTAAATCACGCTATTCTGACTTTCACAATTGCAAGTTTAAATCGCTATTCTGACTTGTTTTTCACAATTGCGAGTTTAAATCACGCTATTCTGACTTGTTTTTCACAATTGTGAGTTTAAATCACGCTATTCTGACTTTTTCACAATTGTGAGTTTAAATCACGCTATTCTGACTTTCACAATTGCAAGTTTAAATCACGCTATTCTGACTTGTTTTTCACAATTGCGAGTTTAAATCACGCTATTCTGACTTTCACAATTGCAAGTTTATATCACACTATTCTGACTTGTTTTTCACAATTGCGAGTTTAAATCACGCTATTCTGACTTGTTTTTCACAATTGTGAGTTTAAATCACGCTATTCTGACTTGTTTTTCACAATTGCGAGTTTAAATCACGCTATTCTGACTTGTTTTTCACAATTGCGAGTTTAAATCACGCTATTCTGACTTGTTTTTCACAATTGCGAGTTTAAATCACGCTATTCTGACTTGTTTTTCACAATTGCGAGTTTAAATCACGCTATTCTGACTTTCACAATTGCAAGTTTATATCACGCTATTCTGACTTGTTTTTCACAATTGCGAGTTTAAATCACACTATTATGACTTTTTCACAATTGCAAGTTTAAATCGCTATTCTGACTTTTTCTCACAATTGCAAGTTTAAATCACGCTATTATGACTTTTTCACAATTGCAAGTTTAAATCACGCTATTCTGACTTGTTTTTCACAATTGCGAGTTTAAATCACACTATTCTGACTTGTTTTTCACAATTGCGAGTTTATATCACGCTATTATGACTTGTTTTTCACAATTGCGAGTTTAAATCACGCTATTCTGACTTGTTTTTCACAATTGCGAGTTTAAATCACGCTATTCTGACTTGTTTTTCACAATTGCGAGTTTATATCACGCTATTCTGACTTGTTTTTCACAATTGCGAGTTTAAATCACACTATTCTGACTTGTTTTTCACAATTGCGAGTTTATATCACGCTATTCTGACTTGTTTTTCACAATTGCGAGTTTAAATCATGATATTCTGACTTTATAACTCGCAATTTGCGACTTTATATCTCACAATTCTGACTTTTTTTCTCACAATTGTGAAATTATATCACGCAAAATATATAAAGATAAAAAGTCAGAATAGCGATATATAAATGAGATTGAGTCTCTTCTGCAGCCGGTCTCTAGTGGCCAGCCGATGAATTACAGTTTAAGTCACTTCAGTGTTGGATTAAAGTGAGAGACTTGAGGTTCCCGCTTGGTTCTTCTAACCTGTGAGGAAGATCTGTGTGTCCAGGACTTTGCTGGTCTGCTCTCTCTCTAGCTGACAGAGTTTGTCGCTCAGGTGTGTTTGTGTCCCGTCGCAGTACACCTGGCTCTGGCAGAAGCAGCGGGCGTACAGGCCGTCGGGCGTCATCCAGAGCAGAACGCCTCCGTCCAGCGCTCCTCGCTCCGCCTGAGGAAGAGGAACCAGCTCGGGGCCGCCGGGGCTCCAGCTGTCAGGGGGAGGGGCCAGTCGACAGCCCTCGACGCTCGTCACCGTGACGTCAGCGAACAGAGTCTCGCCGCTGAACACCGTCACGTGCAGACGCGGGTCTGGGAGACATTCAGAGACCAGAGAGAACACGTGACCAAACAATGGAAAACAAAAATCATTGCATTTGTAGGTTGTTGCTAGGCTGTTGCTAGGTGGTTACTAGGTGGTTGCTAAGATGGTCTTAGTGGTTACTGAGGCATTTGTAGGTAGTTGCTAAGCTGTTACTAAGATGATCTAAGTGGTTACTGGGGCATTTGTAGGTTGTTGCTAGGCTGTTGCTAAGGTGTTCAAAGTGGTTACTGGGGCATTTGTAGGTTGTTGCTAGGATGTTGCTAAGGTGTTCAAAGTGGTTACTGGGGCATTTGTAGGTTGTTGCTAGGCTGTTGCTAGGGTGTTGCTAAGATCATGTTCTCACTGGTTACTGGGACATTTGTAGGTAGTTGCTAGGCTGTTGCTAGGGTGTTGCGAAGATGTTCTAAGTGGTTACTGGGGCATTTGTAGGCGGTTGCTAGACAGTTGCTGGGTGGTTGCTAATTGTTCTAAGTGGTTACTGGGGCATTTGTAGGTTGTTGCTAGGCTGTTGGTAGGTGGTTGCTAAGATGTTCTAAGTGGTTACTGGGGCATTTGTAGGTTGTTGCTAGGCTGTTGTTAGGGTGTTGCGAAGATGTTCTGAGTGGTTACTGGGTAATTTGTTGGTAGTTGCTAGGTGGTTGCTGAGATGTTCCAAGTGGTTATTGGGGCATTTGTAGTTAGTTGCTAGACAGTTACTAAGATATTCTAAGTGGTTACTGGGGCATTTGTAGGTTGTTGCTAGGTTGTTGCTAGGTGGTTGCAAAGATGTTCTAAGTGGTTACTGGGTAATTTGTTGGTAGTTGCTAGGTGGTTTCTACGATGTTCCAAGTGGTTACTGGGGCATTTGTAGTTAGTTGCTAGGTGGTTGCTAGGTGGTTTTTAGGGTGTTTTAAGTGTTTTTTAGGCTGTTGCTAGGGAGTGTATACCTGACAGTGCCATGGCCTCTGCTGATCTCATGCTGGTCTCTAGGGTGAACGGTGACGGAGGCGAGTCAAATGTGTTACAGCTGTAGAAAGATCCACTTATCTGGTACCCTGGACACACACAAACACATTCTCTTCACTTTAAATGACAATATATTTAATAAACAAATGACCACACACACACATAGAGTAATTACTAGTGTCCCAGCGTGAGTTCTGGCTGAAGTGAGCATCTGACAGTGAGTTCTGATCACACACACACACACACACACACACACACACACATACACATAGAGTAATTACCAGAGTCCCAGCGTGAGTTCTGGCTGAAGTGAGTGTCTGACAGTGAGTTCTGCTCACACAGGAAGTCCCTCCAGCTTCGGTCAGCAACAGACAGGTAGTTGCAAACCTGTTCAGAGACCTGTTAGTACAATCATACATTCATTCTCATCTCTCATCTATATTATCATAGCCAGATATTACTTTAGAGTTTAATTTAGTTGTAGTCTGCAAGAAACTCGTTTAGGCTAGTGTTACCTGACTCTCCACAGGCTGATATGAGGGAAAAAACGGGAAGTTATGGTGACCTAGGCTTGTGGAAACTTTCTCATATGATTTTGGTCCTGAAATGGAGGAGAAATGAGTTTTAATTCAATGTAATTTCATTTTTTCTTAATTAGTTTATATATATATATATATATATATATATATATATATATATATATATATATATATATATATACTTTCTCATTTGTAGGCGGTTGCTAAGATATTCTAAGTGGTTACTGGGGCATTTGTAGGTAGTACATACATATATATATAATTTCTATTTTTTATATTTATTTATATATTTTCATGTAAATTTTTAATTAAACATGTATATAAATATTTTGAAATTATATATATAATTTTTTATTTCATATATATACACATTATATATATATATATATATATATATATATATATATATATATATATATATATATATATATATATAAAATTTAATTTTTTTAATTACATGTATATATATTTTTAGAAATGTCTTTTGCTGTCTTTCTCTGTCTTTTGTTGTTTGATTAACATTAATGAAAACTTTATTTTGGCAGCCCTAATATATATGTTGTTATTATTTCATATTTAATGTGATATTTATGTGTGTCTATAGGGCATATAGAGACCCAAATGGATGTATATTCAAGCGTGTGTGTGTGAGTGTGTACCTCTTTTGGTTCCCTCAGGAATGACCCGGTAAACTTTGAACGGTTCTGAAACGTCCAGCTGACTCCGGCCCACGAGCTCCTCGAAGTCACAGCTCTTGTTCAGCGCGCACCTGAGACGCGTTTTCCAGGTGGGAGGATCCGCTTTATCTATTCCCTCGCGATACTTCCCCTTAAACAGAGCCCAGGCCTGATCCAACAAACCACGAACAAGTTATATAATGCTGAACAGATCTAATTTGCATGTGCATATACAGCATTATATTATATGTATATGTTATTGCATATACAGCATGTTTAGACACTTAACCCTTTGGTGCTCTTCGGTCAATTAAAACAAATTTTTTTTTTTTTTTTTTTTTTTACTTCATCGGAATGGTACGAAATTTGGTAAAGGTTTTGGCATTTGTTATGTGAACACACAAAAAAACCATGAACATGATTGGAAAAGTAAAAGTTAAATGATCCTGTAAAAAATAGTCCCACTTGAGCTCCTCGCGGTCTAAAACGAGCGCATTGGAAATGAATGGAGACGAGTTTCCTCTAGTGGAAGCGTTTGGTACTGCAGCCGAACACAATCTTGTTTAGATTTATGGCTTTGATTTTCTCACCGTTTTAGAGTAAACGTGATTTTGAAAATATAGATTTCATATAAAAATTGAAAATAGTATTTTTGTGCTTTTTTAATAAAAATAAGCGTAAAATTCTGTAACTTTTTTTAAGTTCACCTTTTAAAACTTTTTTTCCTTTGGCAATAATCTGCCAAGTGTCGTCTCTAAAAAGAGATCAAACTTCAGTCTGTCGCTCTAAAGCATTCAAAATTTACGAATATTTACGAAATATTAAAAAAGTGAATAAACGAATTATAAATACAGCGTAAATATAATGTAGTACCATAAAATCCCCTAAAAATAAAAATTATTAAAAAATAAAAAAAATCATCAAACTAAAATATTGTACATTACTTTCATTGAAATAAAAAAAAAAAAATCTGTAATTTTTGACCGCTACGAGAAGAGCACCAGACCATGAATGTCGTTGCATTATAAAATGTAAAATATCAAAACAAGTGGTAGGCTACTTAAAAAAAAATAAAAAAAATAAAACAAACAAAAAAAACACACTTTGTGATCAAAACCTTTGATAAAAAAGACATTTCACACATTTATAAGCATGCATATTTTATTGTTTTGTTGCTTGCAAATACAATTATTGTAATTAATTCATTTTTAAATGTACCTATAATATGCGTAACATCACCTTGAAGAGCGCCGCGTCCTCGTCCCGGTTATAGTCCTGCTTCCCTGCGTGTTTCCACGGGATCCTGAAGGTGCTTCGCTCTCGATCCTCCCACACTAACCCGGGATATTTCCCAGAATCCACCTGTTCAATCAGCCACTGACGCAGCTTCCCGTTCCCACAACTTCCCGACATCCTCAGCTGTGTATATCGAAATGTGGGAACTTGAAGTAAACAGTGCGATCTGATGTGTTCAGCAGAGGCTGAGGAGGATTTGGTTTTGATAACTCGTGCAGTTCAGTTTTGAGATGCAGTCATTTGCCTGTTTTTGGGTGGAGACTCACGATTCTCCACAGATGTGAAGCCTAGAGTCATCAGTTCCCCACACCAGTTCACTTGTACTTGGTATTTTAGGCTTGTTTTCCAGTACAAATATCTAAACATTCTTCAATCAAGATTTGTTTACTTGAAAAGCAATATGCCTGAAGATATTAAGTCTCGCTAAATGATAAATGTATCATAAATCGGTGAGTTTGCATGAGCTTAAAATAAACGGGGTCAGAAAAATCACCTTCATTTAGAAAAACAAGAAAAAACAAGATTTATTTTTCTGAACCTATTGGCATGTGTTTGTTCTTGCTTTTCCATTAAACTAATTTCATTTTGATGTATTTTTCTGAAGATTTGTTTTTTTTTAATTTAGCTTCTCCAGTAAATGTATCTTGATTTAAGAATGTTTATATTTGCAATGGAAAACAATAGAAATTGTATAGTTTAACCCTCATTTTTTTGCATTACTGAATATGAAATAACATTAATTAGCTTTATGTCACTATCAATCCAAAACCCCTGAAGATATTAAGTCTCGCTAAATGAAAAATGTTTCATAAATCGGTGAGTTTGCATGTGTTTAAAATAAACGTGGTCAGAAAAATCACCTTCATTCAAAGAGAAAACAAGATTTATTTTTCTGAACCTATTGGCATGTGTTTGTTCTTGCTTTGCAATTAAACTAATTTCATTTTGATGTATTTTTCTGGAAAATAAAATAATTTTGCTTCTCCAGTAAATGCATCTTGATTTAAGAATGTTTAGATATTTGCAAAGGAAAACAATAGAAAAATGTCTATTGTTGCTATTGTATAGTTTAATCCTATTGAATATGAAAAAACATGAATTAGCTTTATGTCACTATCAATCCAAAACGCCTGAAGATATTAAGTCTCGCTAAATAAAAAATGTATCATAAATATGAGTTTGCATGAGCTTAAAATAAACACGGTCAGAAAAATAATAAAGAAAACGAGATTTATGTTTCTGACACTATATTGGCATGTATTAATTCATTCTTTGAGCTTAAACTAACTTCATTTTGATGCATTTTTCAGAAAACAAGATTAAATTGAAGTCATTTTGCTGCCTCTCCAGAAAATGCATCTTGATTTAAGAATGTTTAGATATTTGCACTGGAAAACAAGAGAAATGACTTCTATTGTTACTAATTTAACCCTAATTCTTTTGCATTATTGCATATGAAATAACTTTAATTAGCTTTATGTCACTATCAATCCAATGCGTGCAGGTTCAACGGTCTATATCTGCTATATCTGCTCTCTGTTCCAGATATTTATTAATATCACAGATGATTATTGCTCAGACGTGACGTGACAGTAGCAGTTTAAAGCATAAATTCCCCTTGTGTTAAATGACGGAGCAGTTTTAGTGGTGTGTGCACCTGTGTGTGTGTTCGCGCTCCTCATGTTATGACTGTCCTCTGGGACTACAATTACTCAGCAACACACACACACACACACACACACACTCAATAACAGCGCCGTTCTGCTCCTTTTGGGCGCAAAGATTAACGAATTCTTCAGAAACTTTCATGCAATGTCTATAATGTGGGAATCCATGATCAACAAGCTTATATCCAATACATCAGACATCATGAACACTCATGAACAAGCGGTTATATAATGCTGTTATTAATATACAGTGTTAGACACTTACTAATGCCTGAATGACTTTGCATTATAAAATGCATTGATGTCAAATATCAAAACAAGTGGCATTTATTGCACTAAAAAAGATGCAAAACACTTTACAAACTAAACATTGAACAAAAAGAGATGTTGCTACAGTCTGAAATGATCTAACAAATGATATTCACACATTTGTAAGTTTGACTCATTTCAATTAACAGCATGTACTTGAAATTGTATTATTTTGTTGCTTGTGAATATAATTATAGTTATTATATGGGAATCCACTGATCATCAAGTCCTACAAGCTCGATTCAACTCAGAAATTCATTTAATGCGGAATATATACAAGCATTATTCGTGGAAATATAATTATCAGCTTAGACTGTGTATTTTTAATTGAATTTCATTTCATTTTTTATTTATTTATTTTAAGTTTAATTATTTTTTTTATTTAATTACATTTTATGTTGTTATATTATTTTTTATTTAATTTAATTTTAAATAAAAATGTGTTATGTTGTTCATTTTATTTAATTTAATTTTAATTTGAAATAAAATGGTATTTAATGTTATGGTGTTATGTTATAATTTAATTTAATGTTATAATTTATTTATTTTGTCATTTTTTATCACTTTATTTTATTTTATTTTATTTTATCTTTATATTCTTGACTCAAAATGCAAACATTTTCCCAGAAATCTGCTGAGTTTTGTGGTTGATGGCCGGATATTCAAATGAATCCCGTCGGCTAGAAGCGAAGCACCTGTTTAACTCATGTCTCAACTCTTAACCCTTCACTCTTCTGTTCAACACACACTCTTGCAAAACTGTGAAGTCATGAAATTAAAGTCATTATGTGAATCTCACTTCATGTTTCCCACGAAGTCTGTTTTCTATTTTGATTTGACCTTGAAATGTTTTCATAAGGTTCATTAATGAACTTTCTTTTCACATGAAGAAAAAACGGCATGAAATGATGCAAAAAATAACCTGAAATTTTAGAATAGTTTTGTAAAATATTTGCATTGTCATTTGAAAAGTGCTTTTCCCCTCAAAGAAACGTAAAAATAAACTGTTACTCATTCAAGGAGTAGATCCTTGACCTTCAAGGTACAAATATCACAGTCAAGTATTAATATGAGTGAGAGAAGGTTTAACACTGTTTATATTTAACAATATTTACAGAATCAATTTCGTTTATTTCAACTATTACGTCTTTTAAGTATTAAAAGCTCTACTTTTAACTATTAAGCTCCTGAGAAATTCTGTCACCTTAAATCATGAACAAACATGTTGAATATGGATGAGAGTTGATTTATTCACACACACTTAAACACACACTTTGACTGATTTCAGATGAAGCCCACAGAAGATTCCAGTAAAGTTTGATAAAGTAGCTGAAAACCTCATGAACTGGGTTAAACACTTCATTTAAACTAGATTAAACTATTTTTTTCTTATACTTTTCTGTATTTGATTCATTTAAAGGGGACCTATTATGCAAAATTCACTTTTGTATGGTGTTTGGACATAAATGTGTGTTGGCAGTGTGTGTACACAACCACCCTACAGTGATAAAAATCCACTCACTCCTTTTTCTTAATCTCCATAAATCAAAAGCAGTCTCTCCAAACGACCCGTTTTCAGAATGTGGCTTTAGTGACATCACTAAAGCCACAGGCCCCGCCCACGAGTGTTGACTGACACTGCCGTTATAACTTAGACCCGCCCTGATCGAGTTCACTGCGAGTTGTACACATCTGCCATTGCTGCAGCAATGCACTCACGAGAAGCGTCGAAGCATCTCCCAAGCGTTGAAGGTGTTGTAGCTGGATGTATTCATTCACATAGCTCTCTCTATTTACTCTTGAAATCTGCCAGCCACTGAAGACGAGGTGGATTCATTTTGTTTTCAAAGAAAATCCTCCCTCAACTCAACAGAAATTTATGTAAGTTACTTATGCACTTCTTATACTGTTTACTCAGCTCTAACAGTGATTTTCTGAAGAAAAACTGATGCTTCATCTTTTGTGTGACATACAGTAAACTTTATTAAACTCATCAGTATATTTTGTGTCATCATTCAGACAATTCAGATCGTCAGACGGAGTCCTACAGCAGGCTTGCATTAATAGTGTATACAAGCAATGCCAAATAGGTTATAATCGTAATTAAACTAAACTATACCTTTTCCAACTCCATACAGCATATATTCTCTGACTCTGTAGGCATTTTTATGGTCGAAATGAACACCATTACTGTGACTGTCTGTTTTATTATTATCATCTTTACTGTTCTCTGGCTCTGATCGCGCGGCTGCTTAGGCTCCGCCCCCTGTGCCGTGAACCAGCAGC
Source organism: Squalius cephalus (assembly GCA_022829025.1). Classification (NCBI taxonomy): domain Eukaryota; kingdom Metazoa; phylum Chordata; class Actinopteri; order Cypriniformes; family Leuciscidae; genus Squalius; species Squalius cephalus. The sequence continues at coordinate 2,227,464 of CM040801.1, forward strand.
TCATTAGCATTTAAAGGAGAAGCACTAAAACAGTGCGTTTTTCACAGACCCAAACAATGATGATTTAAACGTGCTGTAAATAAAATTCTGTTGGGTATTTTGAGCTAAAACTTCACATACACACTCTGGGGACATCAGAGACTTATTTTACATCTTGTGAAAAGGGGCATAATAGGTCCCCTTTAAAGCTGCAGTCTGTAGTTTTTCCTCTTTGTCGCCATCTCTGTTCGAAATCTGCAATTGCAGTTATTCGCGGAATGATCAACTTTACGTGTGTTGTGCGTCGGCTCGGCACAGCGCGGATGAATCCAGTGTTTCGAGGAGAACGTGTGGCTGTCAGTCTCCGCGCCATGTGGATCCTGGCATTCCCAATCACAGGTGCTACTTTTGGAAATGTGACCAACATAAGAATTTTCACCGGAAAATATTCTGAACAAGTAACATCCACTTTTGTTCTGACCAACTGAGGGGAAAAAAGCATTGCAGTAAATCACGCTGATTATATCTAATAATAAATCTTATCATATCACGTCAAACCGTGCAAATTATAGGGGAGACCGGGGACAGTTGCAACACTTTTTGCATTTCTCTCAGTTACTCAGAGACTATTTGGACTAGACCAACCAAATTTGTATATATTAAACTTGCATCTGTCTGCTAATTACCCATATCATTTAAAGATGATTACATATGACATATCGTTCACAGTATTTATTTGAATGGAAAAAGTCAGATGTTGCAACTGACCCCGACCCAGGGACGGGTGCAACATGTTAAAAATACCTTAAATTTCACTAATTAATTTGAGCTTTTTGTCTCAATGAGCATAGAATTCTGAAAATATTAACTGTTTTAGGCCTACTGTAATATTATAGGATTATTTATTTATACAATAATATTATTGTAGCCTATTATTTATTTATTTAGTCATATTTATCAAATAACAGTTATTGAGTTTTGTTTGATTATGTGTAGAACATATAGGCCTACATAGATTCAGTGTGCAGTTGTTACAGATGCTGTTCAATCTCTCCATATTTAAGTGTCAGACAGGAAGAATTGAACAATTTGCAATGCAACAAACTTTTATTAAACATGCAATTTATAACTTGTTGCAACCGTCCCCAAACCCTATCAGCCATGACAGAACATCATGTGCCCGCTAGACACACTGACTCTGACACATGCTAACCATGGCACTTAGAAGTCAACAAAACAATAATTCAAAATAAGTATGTTTTGATTAATTCATACAAAACATCTGGACAGTATGACCAAAAATATATCTCATGAAAAAATTTACTTTAACTGTGAAATTAAATTAAAAATTAACTGTGCATGTGCAGTGTGAGTGTCATCACTCTAGCTTGTTTCTGATTGGAGAAAAATGACATGTTGCAGCTGTCCCCGGTCTCCCCTACTTTGTTCTCAAATTGTTAATGTTAACAACATCAGCATTGCGTGACATTTAATGCCCTTCCAATATTTATCCTTGTTTCTGCATGGGCCGGTTGCAGTCTCTTTTTTTTCTCCAAAGTCTTAAGTCTTTTGCATTTTACAACGAGTGAATCTCCAGCTGGTGATTGTGGTTTGAACCTTTCTGGATCCTCCATCAAATTGCTAAGTTTAATTATATCAAGTGCTGTGAGAAAAGGCTATAAATCTCCACCTCCTACATCCTCACACTCATAGCCGACTAGCCGAGACTCTTCTTTATGTGGACAGATGTGACGTAATGACACAAACACATGCTCGAATTTCCCGCAGAAATCCACCAGGACCACTGGAGTTAAAAACATTATTACAAGCTTACCGTTGTGAATCGAGCTACGGCAAGCAGAGAGTTCTGAACACTGGCTGGTGATGTACTTGCTCAAAAAAATATTTAGGATAATTTTTAACCCCAAAAAGCTACAGACTGCAGCTTTAACAAAAAATTGAAATCTGTTTTGCTTTTCTCTTCCATATTAGATTTGAACTTGGATTGAAATCTTTGCATTAAATCATGGCTGTATAGGATGCCTTAAATGCTTCTTATGCCTTTTATTTCTTATATTCTAGCCTTATACTGTATAGAATATAAGAAATAAAAGGCATAAGAAGCATTTTTGATGGCAAAATTGATGGCACCCCTGATAAATATGATAAAAAATGGCTGTAAAAAAATAAATCTGCATTGTTTATCCTTGATGTTTGTTTTGGACCGTTGTCCTGATGGAAGATCCAACCACGGCCCATTATAAGATTTCTAGCAGAGGCCGTCAGGTTTAGATTTTTTATCTGTTGGTATTTGCTAGAATCCATAATACCATGAATCTGAACAAGATGTCCAGGACCTCCAGCAAATAAATAGGCCCACAACATATAAGATTCAGCAGTGTATTTAACCGTAGGCATGGGGTACTCTTCATCCCTGTTTGCTCCAAACACATCTGCTGGGTTTGCTGCCAAAAAGCTCTTTTTTTAGTTTCATCTGACCATAGAATCCAGTCCCTTCTGAAGATCCAGTCGTGTCTGACCACTGAATATGCTGGAGTTTGTTTTTGGAGGAGCGAGGAGGATTTTTCTTGAAACCCTCCCAAACAACATGTGGAGATGAAGGGGTTGTTTGATCATTTTTTTTAGGCTTTCTGACCCCCAAGACTCAACTAATCCCTGCAATTCTCCATCTATGATCCTTGGAGAGTCTTTGGCCACTCAAACTATCCTCCTCACCGTCCAACGTCCATTAAGACAATATAGACACACGTCCTCTTCCTGGCAGATTCGTAACATCTTTAGTTGATTATAACTTCTTAATTATTGCCCTGATGGTCAAAATGGGGATTTTCAATTCTTTAGATATTTTCTTACAGCCACTTTCTATTTTGTGAAGCTCAACAATCTTTTGCTGCACATCAGAACTATATTCTTTGGTTTTACTCATTGTGATGGATGATTCAGGGAATTTGGCCTTTGTGTTTCGTCATATATAAACTCCTGTGAAACAAGAAGTCATAGCTGGACAATTTCATGTTCCTAGTCACCCTGGTGTGCTAAAAAATGTGAATATTAATGGGAAAATACTTCAGAGATATTTTTCTCATAAAAAATTCTAGGGGTGCCAACAATTATGGCCAGCGTGTTTTGGAGAAAAACATTTATTTCATAATGTGATTTACCCCCCAATTTCAATTCTTTTACTTCAATGAAAGGTTAGATTTTTGTGAATTTTTTTAATGAAAGATCAAAAGGATAAACAATGCAGATTTATTTTTTACAGCCATTTTTTATCATATTTATCAGGGGTGCCATCAATTTTGTCCATGACTGTATTTATTTATTTTTATTTGCAGAGCCTTTTATTTCTTCTGCTAGCATTAGTCTTCTTCATTTAGGAAACCGGGAGATTTTGGGTTGTCGCCGCTGAGAAAAGATGAAAGTTCTGAAAGATTGCAGACGTACAGAAATGAATATCACAGAACATCCTTCAGGAAACATGGACAACATATGATCACAAATTCAGTGATACAAATAACCAGCAATACACAGTACACTCATACACACACACACACACACACACACACACACACACACACACACACACACACACACACACACACACACACATACAGTACAACCCTTCACACAGATACAAACATAGAAACACATGAGCACTTACACTCATACACACTCACACGCGCACAAACACACTCACACACACGTAAAACACACACACACACACACGTACTCACACACACTCACACACTTACTCACACAAACGTAAAACACACACACACACACGCACTCAAACTTTCACACACATACACACTCACACACGAACACACTCACACACACACATGCACTCACTCACACAAACGTAAAACACACACACGCACTCACACAAACTTTCACACACATACACACACACACACACGCGCATGCACTCACTCACTCATACAAACGTAAAACACACACGCACTCACACAAACTTTCACACATACACTCACACACACACACACACACACACGCAAACACACTCACTTACTCACACAAACGTAAAACACACACACTCACACAAACTTTCACACTCATACACACTCACACACACTCACTCACTCACTCACTCACTTACTCACACACACACACACATACAGTACAACCCTTCACATGCATACAAACATAGAAACACATGAGCACTTACACTCATACACACTCACACGCGCACAAACACACTCACACACACGTAAAACACACACACACACACACACGTACTCACACACACTCACACACTTACTCACACAAACGTAAAACACACACACACACACGCACTCAAACTTTCACACACATACACACTCACACACGAACACACACACACACGCGCATGCACTCACTCACTCATACAAACGTAAAACACACACGCACTCACACAAACTTTCACACATACACTCACACACACACACACACACACACGCAAACACACTCACTTACTCACACAAACGTAAAACACACACACTCACACAAACTTTCACACTCATACACACTCACACACACTCACTCACTCACTCACTCACTTACTCACACACACACACACATACAGTACAACCCTTCACATGCATACAAACATAGAAACACATGAGCGCTTAAACTCATACACACTCACACACACTCACTCACACAAACGTAAAACACACACTCAAACGCACTCACACAAACTTTCACACACGTACACACACGCACCCATACACACACGCACACTCACACAAACACACTCACATGCATGCACACACACATACAGTACAACCCTTCACACAAATGCATACAAACATAGAAACACATGAGCGCTTACACACACACACTCACACTCACACACACACTCACTCACACAAACATACGCACACACACACACAGACATACACTCATACGCACACACTCACACAAACACACTCACACATGCCCTCACACACACACACACACACACCCTCACACGCACTCACACACCCATGAGAACAGCTTTGTTTCGATTGATGTTGTGACACTATATGAAACTGGCATGGTTGGTTAAAATGTGTATTTAAGAACATATTTTCTTTTTTCATTTCACATTTTAAGCCCTGCAGGAAACACAACGTCTGTCATTTACCAGCAGCCGTAAGGACTGAAACCTCACGTTGCACCAAAAATTAGATAAACATAATATAAAATATCAGTTTAATCAATTAAATCCATTTTAAAAAATAAATAAATAAATGGGTAAATCCATTACTTCTAGAGAAGTGAGTGATTGTTCTTTGTCCTTCGTTGTTTGATTAACATTAAACACAGACGGCAGGAATATTAGGCTACTGTCACTTTAAGAGCGAATGCACAGATCTAATATACTGAGACTGTTACACATGCGCTTACTTTCTCAACTCTTTACGTTCACTTAAGACATAACCGACGATATTCATGAGGAAACTCGCCAACATGGGCATTTTGACACAATTTTGTTTGAATAGGCCTATGTCTGTTCAAGTGCAAGCCAGAACACACAACAGATTTTCTAAAGCAGGACGACAAATTTGTTCTGATTCTCTTTATTTAAAATGTAATTATTTGTTTGTAATTTTCACATTATACTGAAGCTGAGCAATATGTTCTGATTTTGACTCTCTGACAGCATTATCTACTTTTGTAGCTTATTTTGCTCCATCAACACTTTTTGAAAGCAAAGGAAAAACCCTTCCTTTGACTCACTCTCTCGCTCACACACACACACACACACACACACACATCTGTGCATAGCTCCTGTTAGAAAGTTACAAAACATGAGATAGAGATTCACAGTCTTGTGAGATTTCTCGCACTTTCCTTTCCTTTTCTGAAAACAGGGAAAGTTCAATTTCACTTGTGGGATCTAGCGAAACACTCTCCACTTTCTTCAGCTTCACATGATCATCAGTTTCACAGAGTTTGTTTTCAGAAAGAAAAGACCTGAATGTTTTCTCAGATGATGACTGTAATGGTTAAGATTCTTTGTTTTGATGTCCTTGAGCAGAATGAGGACAATTATGTAATTTGTAGAAATCTGGAGGTTTTTTTCACTGCATGTTTTCTGGTAAGAAAGAGGAGAAATATTAGGATGGACAATCAAAATCTATGAGCAGTTCTTCATTTCTCCATGTTCATCATCGGTTATGATGAGATTATGTGAGCATTTATATTCATAAAACCTAACAGTTAGTCATATAGATGCTAACGGGGTTTTGGGGGTTTAATTTAACACCCGTTAACATCAAACACGATAGATAACCACGATAACTATATTAGCGTCCACACCACCGACGACTGATAACGCTCAGTTTATTATATTCACGCATCAGTTTTGTCGTCTGTCGCTTTAAATGCTCGAGCTCGTTTAAGCAGGATGGATTCTGATTGGCTGTCAATGTTTTTATGCTTCATTCTGAAAGTGATTCGATATCGTTCCTCTGTGTGGCTGTGCCATTATCTATAGTTGCGGTCTTTTACATTTAGAACGATTTTTAAAACCATAGTTAATTCCCGTTCACACCAAGGATGAAAACTATAAAGATAACGATATTTAGTTCTAAAATCGATCTCAATTTTAAAGAATAGCAGAGTTCACACCACAGCTATAACAATAAAGGCACAGAGAAACGATATCGTTGGAATCACAAAAGATTCCAGCTGATGAACGATAAAAACGTTGACAGCCAATCAGAATCCATCCTGCTTTAAAGAGCTCGTGCATTTAAAGTGACAGACACGCACGCTCTTATAATAAACAGAACGATATCGTCTGCTGGTGTGAACGCTAATATAGTTATCTTTATCCTTATAATTGTCCTCTTTGTTGTGAACGGGCCTTTATACTGGGTCAAACAAGCTTTTTCATCGATTTCTGCTTGAACAAGTGCACATGTGCACTTAAAGAAACAGTTCACCCAAAAATGATAATTCTGTCATGATTTACTCACCTTCAAGTTGATCCAAACCTGTATGAATTTCTTTCTTCTGAAGATATTTTGAAAAATAGGAGTAACCAAGCAGTTCATGGACCCCATTGACTTATATAGTATTTTCCCCCATACTAAGTCAATGGGGCCCATCAACTGAGTAAATGAAGACAGAATTTTCATTTTTGGGTGAACTATCCCTTTAACCAGGTGAACTCTCACTAGTGCACCATCAGACCTGCCACTACAAACCAAGCAATTGCAATGTCAACAGGTCGTGTTGCTAAATGTGATGATTTCTGCCCGGCAACAGAGCCCTTTGCCCCCCTCTGTCCATAATCCAGCAACAGCTGCTGCCATATTCTTTCACACATGCCAAAAAAACACACACAGGCTTTTCTCATTTGAACTGAAAGAAAAACCGGAAAACCAGAGTTGCTAAAAGAGTTCAACACCTTGTCCCAAAAGCAAGAAACAGTAAATGTCCTAATCAAATATGGTGTGTTAGAGGAAGCCAAGGCCTGTTTACCCAGGACAGATGTTCTCGGGGCTGACTTTAGGGTTTGGCCTTGAATTAGGCCTTTAGAGACAGATTAAACACAATAAAAGCAAACCACATTAATATCAGACTTGCATTGGATGTCCAATGGGGTTTAAACTCAACATAAGGTGAACTGAAAAAAAATAATTTGTAGGATTTACTTTGTAAATTCCTCATTACAATTTACACTAACACATTTGAAGTACATTTTACTGCAACTGCTCTGTACAGGTGAAATCTACTTACTATTGAAGTTAACATTCATGAAGTAATTAAGTAAATGTTACTTATATTTAATTTACATAATTTCACAAAGAGTTTAGTAATATCTACTTAACTAGGTTAAGTAAATTCAACAACATTTTTACACAAATGATATAACATTGAATTTAACCATGCTTTTAAAGTGAATGCTTTACTTATAGAAACATTTAAGTAAATAATACAATAGATAGAAATAGTGCAGCTTTCACCCGAACACATAGACTTACTTGGTACACAATTCACAAGGATGGTAACATTCGATTGTTTTTGAGTCATTTTGAGTAAAAAATTAATTCAGATGTCACAAAATGGCAAGTTACTAAACCTAACAACAAAAGCAATGTTAAAATGCTGTAAATACAGCTGGAAAATGGGTGGCATGATAGGAACACTATATTATAATTAAGTTGAGTAGGTTTTACTTAATTTTATGTTGTTGATATTTACGCTTTAATTTCTACATCCTTGAATTGAGTTTTAATATGGAATTTACTTTGTTTTTTTTAAATTCTTGTCTGAACTAACTTTTTCATGTAGAAATTACTTTTTTTTTCTGTAGCATTTACTTCATCACAGAATCATTTTTTATCAGTGGAAAACTGTTTCATGCATTCTCAAAGAACAAGACTTATTAAAGCTAATTAAAACTGAAAACATAAAAATATTTTCATTACTTTTTTAATGATACTAGTTTAATGATAGTATATCTAAAATAACTCTGCAAAGAACTAGAAACGGTGTCAGTGTTTTAACAGATTCACGTTTTTAAAGTTTACACAGAGATGATAACGTTTTTCTAAATTTTTCAATACTTGCGCCTTGGAACCTGTTTCAGAGTTTGCGTTCTCGAGCACCAAACACTGTTGTCGTGCAAATGAACGGCCAGAACACATTCAAAGTTTTCTGTTTTCAGTTAAAACGGTGTCGTGTTAGCGGCCCCTAAGTTATCAACTAATGATCTTAGCAACGGAAGTGAGTCAATCAAAAACTAACTTTAGCTGGACAATATCTTTATTCTAGAGCTGCTGTAAAGCCTAAACAATCTCTGTTACTTTCATTTCCTATTATAAAGCTGCTTTGAAACAAATATAGATAAAAGCGCTGTATAAATGAAGGTGACTTGACTTGACATTGCTGACGGTTGTACACATTAGAGATTGCAAGAATGTCAGAAAAATCCCCTTCAATTCCCCATGCTCAGGGTGCTGTACTTCACTCATACACACAGATGTAAACATTCCTCCGTCCTGTCCTTGAGTGATCAATCTCAGGGGACGCTGAGGGGCCAGAGACTCGATGAGGGACACCCCCGCTCATCCCAGCACCTGCGGACCGAGCGTGTGTCAAGCACAAACACACACAGTGTTGAGCAGATGATTGTTAGTGAAACCAGTGCAGACCAGCGTGACACTGCGGGCTTGAGCCACTGGGAAGTGAAACACTCTTATCGACTTTTCCAGCTCTGCTTTCACAAGCGTGCATCAAAAACATTCACATTTAAGACTTGCTCCAAATATACTGCACAATAAAAATTGGTAACACTTTACAATAACGTTCATTAGATAACATTATTAACTAACATGAATTAACCATGAGCAATACATTTGTTGCTGTATTTGTTAACCTTTGTTAATAAAAATACAGCTGTTCATTGTTTGTTCATGTTTGTTCACAGTGCATTATCTAATGTTAACAAGATTTTAATAATGTATTAGTAAATGTTGAAATTAACAAAGATTAATAAATGCTGTGTACATGCAGTTCATTATTAGTGCATGCTAACTAATGTTAACTAATGAACCTTATTGTAAAGTGTTACCCAAAAATATTTTTTTCCAGGTACAGTATATAAAGTTAATAATTCATAGTGTTGTAATAACAATAATACACTAAAATCCAGTTTAGATAAAATACTGTGATGTTTAAATTATATATACATACAACACAAAAATATATATTTTTAAATGGCATACATCAGTCATTTCACAATTTCTAATAATGCACTATCCCTACACCTAAAACATTACACAATACCCTACACATTACACATCTACCCTCACCCACACATAAATAATTACTTATTGTTCAATAATTTAATTGATGATAGAATTTATACCTATTCAACTTACAGGTTGGTACTTGGTACTATAGCTCTTGCATCAGCTCATTATGAAGAATATGGCTTGGATTACCAATAATTTTAAAAGGCTGAAATTCTTTAATATTTATTTATTTTATTCTTTCTGCATGATTAAAATGTTGAAATTCTATTAATTGCTGAAATTATTACTTTTTTTTAAGCATTTTAATGAGGCTGAAAAAATATATAAGTATTACAGATTAAAATGCTTTAATATTTATTAAGTTGGCTTGAGGGAGCCAACTTACTGAAATCCTAATAAACTTATTAGTGGTGCTTGCCAAAGGCAAGGCATCACTAGTGTTCTCTTGCATACTTATTACCGTATTATTATTCCACACAAAAGTTTCCTACTCCTCCCGCACCGTTTGTCTCAGACCCCTGAGTGAGGTGTCAAATCGACCGGCTCATTGAGGAGAGGTGTGCTATGACTTTTCTAAGCGATTGGGTGTAGGATGTTCGCACAGCGGACAAAAAAGTGGCCAAAAAAGTCCCATTGACTTAACAATGTTCAGAAACTCAATTCCAAACCGACGTTTTCACACACACAGACACCAAAGGGCCTGACAAACCTGCGTCTCTCCCTCTCTCTCTCACTCAGAGGATTTATATTATCAAGCAGCCAATAAGTAATGGCCTAAAATCTTCATAGCCACACCCTAGCAACCATAGGTCATAGGCACGAGGCCACACTAAATGCACTCATTACTAAAGACTATATAAAAACTCACTCTATAAAAACTTGAACCCTAACCCCAGGATGCTGATATACACTAAGCGCTCCCTGGCAACCACCCAAATAGTAACCATCTGTGACAACTACCAACCACTTAGTAACACCATAGCAACCACCCAGAATACCTAGCAACCACCCTAAATACCCTAACAGCCGCCTAGCAATACCATAGCAACCACCCAGAAAACCATAGCAACCACCTAACACCCTAGAAACCACTCAGAACAACCTAGCAACTGCCTAGCAACGCCCTAGCAACAACCCAGAACACCCTAGCAACACCACAGCAACCACCCAGAACACCCTAGCAACCACCCACAACAACATGCTGATCATGCGAACATCAAGCTAGCAACATGCTAATCATGCAAGCAACTAAAAACATGCTAGTTACACGCTAATCAAGCTAACATTCATGCTAGCAACATGCTAATCATGTTAACACGATGTTAAAAACATGATAGCAACATGCTAATCAAGTTAGCATCTATCTATCTAATCTTTTTATTTCTTTCTAACTTCTTTCTTTCAAACTAATCTTTCTTTCTTTCTAACTAATCTTTCTTTCTTTCTTTCTAAGTAATCTTTCTTTCTAACTAATCTTTCTTTCTTTCTTTCTTTCTTTCTTTCTTTCTTTCTTTCTTTCTTTCTAACTAATCTTCCTTACTTTCTAACTAATCTTTCTTTATTTCTTTCTAACTAATCTTTTTCTTTCTTTCTAACTAATCTTTCTATCAAACTTCAAACTACTTTAAACTTCTTCAAACTCTCTGCTCCGGCTTTCAACTTAAAGTTTATTTTATTGTTTCTGCCTCATTAAAAGGCTAAAATTATATTATTGTTTGACATTCTTTAATATTTATTTATTTTAATTTTATTATTTCTGCCTTATGAAAAGGCTAAATTTCTGTAATTGGAGACGTCAATAAGGTCATTAGACAATAGCTGTGACTAAATCAACATGCAACATCGTTGACAAGATCAAATTACGAGAATAAAATGTAGTTCTAAATGTAGCTCTTTATTTATGTCGAAAAAATATTACAGACTGTTTTAAACAAGCCTCTACTATGAGCTTTTAATGCTTGCAGTTGGTCAAGAGTTTAAATCCCCCAATCAAAACTTTTCTGTCAAAATGATATTTTTCATAGTGTGTAACAATTAATCGTGATCAATCGCATCCAAAATAAGTTTGTGTTTACATAATTTATGTGTGTGTACTTTGTATAATTATTTTGTATATATAAATACACACACATGCATGTATATATTTAAGAAAAATGTGTTATTTGAATATAAAATATTCAAATTTATATATAGTATAAATATACAGTATATACATGCAGATATTTCTTAAATATACACATGCATGTGTGTGTATTTATATATACAAAATAACATTATGTAAACACAAACTTTTATTTTGGATGCGATTAATTGTTGCCTAGCACTGTAAAAAATACTATGGAAGTCAATGGGGTCCATTAACTGTTTGGTTACGGACATTCTTCAAAATATCTTCCTTTGTGTTCAGCAGAAGAAAGAAATGTACAGGTTTGGAACAACATGAGGGCGAGTAAATGCCGACAGAATTTTGATTTTTTTGGTGAACTATCGCTTTAATAATAATAATAATAATAATAATAATAATAATAATAATAATAATAAACTAATTTTATATAGCACATTTAAAGCAGCTTCTCAAGGAACTTTACACAATAAAAATACAAAGAGAAAAATAAATAATAATAATAAAAAAGTAAAAAATACACTATATTCAAAGAAATACAAAGTACACTGGAATTCAAAATAATTAAAACCATTAGGAAAAGAAAGCGAACCTAAAAACGTACCTTTAACGTAAAATTCCTGACTGTTTTGTTTACGGCACTTTTCCTCCAGACCAGCGGGTGTCGCTACAGTCTCTGTCGCTGAGCGGAACTGAGGAAGAGCGGGGCGCGTGTGTGTCAGATCAGATGTGTGTGTTTTTACTTTCATTATGAGATTTCTGTATGCTTTGCTCGCTGTGTGAAGGCTGATCGGGATGGAGACTGTGGAGAACGGTGACTCCAGCACTCAGGCGTCTGTTCAGGGCATCTCTGTTCATGATTTCTCAGAGAAGATCTTGGAGCAACTGGTTAATTTCCACGTGATGAAGCTGAGCGGCGGGTTCTTCCTCTGGATCGGGTCCGGCCCGGTTCTGTCCAATCTGGCCGTGTCCATCGGGAGTAAATATGTGAGTCCTTAATCTGAGTTTCTTAATATATGAGTCCTGCATTATCTTGTGTGTGTGTGTGTGTGTGTGTGTGTGTGTGTGTGTGTGTGTGTGTGTGTGTGTGTGTGTGTGTGTATATATATATATATATATGTATGTATCATGTATGTATGCATGCATGTGTATATGTATGTACGTGTGTATATGTATGTGTGTATATGTATGTGTGTGTGTGTGTGTGTATATATATATATATATGGCTGTGAAAATATTAATCGCGATTAGTCGCATCCAAAATAAAAGTTTGTTTACATAATATATGTGTGTGTACTGTGTATAATTAAATTTGTATATATAAATACACACATGAATGTATAAGAAATATTTGCATACATATACTGTATGTATATACTGTATTTATATATAATTTATTAAATACAATTTGTTTATATATAAATAACACATTTTTCTTAAATATATACATGCATGTGTGTGTATTTATATATACAAATTTAACTATACACAGTATACACACATATATTATTTAAACACAAACTTTTATTTTGGATGCGATTAATCGCGATTAATATTTTCACAGCCCATATATACACAACACACACACACATACATACATACATACATACATACACATAAACATACATGCATACACACACACGTACATACACATACATACATACATACATAATACATGCGCATACATACATACACACACACACATATATATATATATATATACATATAGGCAATTTCTTTTATAAGGGTGTATTTTTGATGTGGTTCACATGTGAAAGTATCTCCATCATAGAAGTGTTTTCTTCAGCTCATATCATGTATTTGCTCTTTTTTTCCCAGGATTCCATGCCTCTGTCCACTCTGGTGCTGGGAGACACGTCAGACACGACACCGACCGCTCTCGCTCAGAGACTCAGTAAGAACACCTTCACTGATTATAATCAGTCAGATCCGTTTGAGCGAGTCATTTGTAAGGCTGTCACTAACGATTATTTTGGTAATCGGTAAATTATTTTGAAGATTAATCGAGCAATCGGGACATTTTTGTGGTAATAAAAATAGACCTAAGCAAACAATAGCTTTTAAAATGACCTAAATACATATATAATAACAATGATGTAATAACATTTAGTTCAAATAAAGTATCAAATGCAAGTAATCAAATGGTTTTATTGAACACTGTTAAATATTACATAATGTTATATACATAATAAATGCAATCATCTAATGTACATTATGTATTCTAACAAAGGCCTGCAGAGGGCGCCAACAGGTTTGTTGTTGTTGCACTTTACAGCACCTTGTTTAATACTGTCCAAACAACATTTAATTCAAATCTTTAATATTTAGCCACTTCTTTACGATAGAAATGCTACAACTACTGTAATTTCTTGAATAAGAATATGTGGAACGTCAAATCATGCAAATTCAGAGCGAAGGTTTAAACTTTTATTTTGAAATCGTGATGAACAGTTCGCATGTTTAGAACCACATTGATATGCGAGTCTTTTTGAGCTTGTTTTTTCTGTATGTAAATGTATTTGTATGTTATTTTATTGGTGTGGTTTTTATCATTTTTGTACAGCACAATGGTCAGCGACAGTATTGTGCTATATAAATAAATAAACTAAACTATGTATTCTCCAGTGTTGGCGTAGGTTTATAAATGATTTACGGTACAAATTATGCACATTGTGTTCCCAGATGAACATTATAAACAACCTAAACTCACAGCATATGCAGAGATGGAGTTTGAGTCGCTCCACGCATGTGAATCATACCAGTTCATGTGAAGCAGCGTTTACTGTGAACGGAGTCGATCTGAGACACACGCAAACAATTATTTGGCCATATTTATTTTAAGCTACAATATGTAATTTTGTCGCCGCTAGGGGTCGCTAACCTCTTACAATAACAGGCGTAGGTTGATGACGCATAAGCGGAATCATGGAGCTTGTCGTCATGCTGAAGGATCTAATGATGTTTATGTATGAGTGAATACACTGATGTGTTTAACATGACTGATGTGAAGCAGAGCGCGAGTGCTAATGAGAGACAGATCTCAGCGCCACACGAGTCCTGCGGATATAAAGGAATGAGGACATTTCATTCTACCGAACGCAAGTGCTGAATAATACTCACACTGGGCAGTTTATCAGATGAATGAAACTTGTGAGGGAACGCAGCGCTGTTTCACTTGCTCTACACAGTCCCTCCAGTTTTTCGCGATTCCGCGATCGCTGAATACAGCGCAAAATCAACAAAATGTCGAATTTTTTTGCGATCCTGCATAATTCCTAATTTAACCGCAAAATAATTACAAAAATGAAAAAGAACTCTCAAAACATTAAATTATAATCACCCAATTGAAATATCTCGAGATTAATTAAAGTTTCAAAGCATTTTTACGTGGATATAGATGTTGCGGGAAAAGGGGAAACTCCTTTTCCTCGGTTTACTGAAGCCTGTAATGTAAAACGCATTTTGCTGCTGCACAGCGAGTGTCTGGCTCACTCATTGGCTGTGCTGCGGAAACTGCACATCCAATAGCGCGGGCGCCTCAGAGCCCGCCAAGGGGGCGCGGCCTTAGCCTATATTATTCTTTTACTGTCTATGATATTAGTCCCCGAAAAACGCCATTTTAGCAGGTTTAACGACTGAAGCGACAACTTGCCAGGTTACTATAGTGCGGCCGGCTACGCAATACTCGTTCCCTCTCAGGGAAATGAGGTTACGATAGTAACCGAGTAGTTCCCTTTCAAAAGGTCACTTCGTATGCCATGCAAAACGCTGCACTATAAGTAACTGGTTGCCTTCTGCAGCTCAGGACCCCTCAACTCAGGATTTACACACAGTTCTACAGTATAAATTACTACACCTGCTGTTAATATTTACATAGGTCAGGTAGAAAAATTACCCATAGGTTGTTTTAAAAGTTAATTTGATGAGAATTTGATTAGACCAAAATAAACAAGCTTTATGCAGTTTGTTTGTGATGTGTGTCATGTATGACTATTGTGCATCTGACATAATACTATTACGGTAAATGTGATGTCCTAATTATAAAATATAAAAATCGCAAATTTTTTCACAAATTTCTGGAAATTACCACCACAAAATTTTAATCGCATTTTGATCGCAAAAATCGCACAAAAAAATCGTGAAATCCTGGAGGGACTGTCTACACTATCACACTAAACTGCATTTGAGTGTGTTAAAGTTATAATGTTATTCTGTGTGTTAGTTTGTCTGTATGAGACTAGCAGTGAGCGAGATCAACATTAGCATAACATACTGATCATATTCTAACATTTCATCATGTTGAGCTGTATAACTGATTAGTTATACGTACATTTGCTCACCTGTCTAATAAAGCTCATGCAGGAACGGCGTCTCTGTCAGGTTGAAGTTAGCCGCGGCCGCTAGCTCTCAGCATCTCGAAAACGCCACGCCAATATTGATCCTCGTTTTAGTTCTCCTTTTGTCCCAAAGTCTGCTTGCCATGATCCATAATGTTTGAACGAAACGACAACAGCGTGAGCGCACCGCTAGACGTAACGCAGTTGTCCACGTCTGTCGCCATGGTTACTATGGCAGTACGGGCGGAAACCAGGGATAACGCGAATATTACATTGTCATTGTCATTGACAGGCGACAAGTGAACAGGGACGAGCCATAATTTAAAATGGGGGATAATCTTTGGGAACTTTTGGGATATTGTAAGTACACAACTGCAGGAAATATATCACACTGTGTAAGTGATTTTTGGATATTTTATTACAAAAATCTTACATATTGTAGCTTTAATTGAATCGCAGACTTTGTGAATTCACAATAGTTTTAATACATCGTGCAGTGGTTAGAAACCGGTCTAATAATGCGGCTCATGTGTTCTCGTCCGTGGGATGAGTGGATTACTCGACACGGGGAAATTGTAATCAATTGGTCTCGTATTTAATCAGTGAATCATGACAACCCTAGTCATTTGCAAAAGTGTAATGTAGGAAAACTCATCCAATGTTTTGATGGTCATCTAGAGGATTTGCACGCTCATGGAAAACCTTAAATCTTCAATTGCATTCATGACCAGTGTAAACTGTAAATCTTTCTGTGTGAGAATCACCAGACCAACTAGTTTTCTAGCATTTATTTTTCTCTATTTGTTTTCAGCAAAGAAGACAAAGAAGCAGGTATTTGTAAGTTACAACTTGCCCATGACGAACTCAAATCTCGCACTACTGGTGGAGGACAGAATCAAGAAGGAGATGGAGCTTCATCCTGACAAGTTTTAAACATTCACTCTTTTTGCAACAGTTTTTTTTTTTGTACATAGCTCAATAAATCTAAAGAAAAAAAATATTCTGTTGTAATGCACTACTATTTTGTGTGGTACTTTTCTGGTCTGAGACAAAAATATGTGGGTTATAGCATAAAATAACCTGTTAAAAGCTGATCTGGTGCGGTTGTCAAGTTTACCGGCACAGCCCTACTTATAATAATTACAAATTCAGAAATGCAGGTTTGTTGTGACTGAGTGCAAATCTCAACATTCAATTTCAGATTTTTATTTGACAGGTTTTCACATCAGAGCTGTAAGTGCAAATTTTAGCATACAAGTTCTCAAATTCAACTGAACTTCCTTTTCTGCTGAGCGCTTTATTATAACTATTAATGTCGCTGTCTTCATGAAGTGCTGAGATGTCAATACAGTATCTTTATGACAGGAAAAGAAGAACCAAAAGCGGGAATATGTAGGAAATCAAACTTTATTAACGAAACAGAAGATCAGAGGGAATCATTTCTTTAATTTATTTTTATTACCGGGCCGGTCACGGCTTTCATAGTTTTCATTTAGACTGTGGGGACCTTCAGTTATTTTCATTTTTAATTTAGTTTTATCAATATTTTGATTTTGAATTAGTTTTATTTTTATTTTTCGTGGTAAATTTAGTTTAATTTTAAGCAATTTCGTTATGTGCTTTTGTCATTAATTTTTTTTTTTTTTTGCTATTTAGGTTTAATTTAGGCTATATTAAATTATTTTGGCCTAGCCTATACATCATTTAGCTATAGGCTATTTAAGTTTAGTTTTTATTTCTTGCAGGTCATAATTTTAGAGCTTCAACTTCAACTTATTTCAGTCTATTGCAAAGGCAACATTTCTAATTCTAATTCAACTAATATTATAGGCCCATTTTATTTAGCCTAATTTCAGCTTTATTTCAGTTAACTTAAATGCTTAATGTTACGAATTATTTAGGCTAATGCCGGTCAGGGACACCATTAGGCCGGGAGTCACACACTCAGACAGGCCACCCCATAAAAATAAAGTTTGATTTGCTACAAATTCCCAGCTTTTGGGTCTTCTTTTCCTGACAGGCCATGTCATGATGATACATTGACATTTCAGCACTTCATGAAGGCAGCGACATTATTAGCCTAGTTCTAAGCCAAATGGCTAACTCCATCCTATCGCACTCAATGAGTTGATTAACTCATCCCGTGCTGATTTGATTATCTGAACGTGCTCCTCCCAAACTTTATTTAATTTAAATATAATTTAATGAATGAATTTAAGGGATTGCATAAAGGGAAATTAAGGGATATTTATGCACAAATTAGCTGGATTAACCCTAATCGCAGTTAGACATCTGAAATGATTTGACTCTACAGACATTTTTTCTGGTCTCTGATAACGGGAGGGGCGAGCCAGACTACATCGTGCCGGATCTTAAGCTAGACCTTTTTATTTTATTTATTTATTTGTATTTTTTCTTGAACAAAATTCATTTACATTTACACTTCACACTCAAAGTCATTTACAGTGTGTTTACACCGCAAAACAAATCCTCTCCTTGCCATTTTCGTGCTCTTCCAAACGGGATTGTCCTCTCCGACTTGCCGTAGAGTCCTCAAACTCAGTAGAGGAGGGGCCATGTAGATGAGCTCATAAATCTGCATTTTGAGTGGCGTGTGGCGTCAATTTAACATCTATCGGCGAGTGGCGTTATTTTAACGCGTGGCGGCGTGTGAAGTTAACTTATCGCCTGACGGCGCATATTTAACGCCTGGCGGCGTTATGAAGACGGCGTTTTAATATTGATACGGCGGTCAAAAGCATGCGAATTGTGAACATTTTGGCTTTCCATACACCTCTCCAAAAATGAAACAACGCGTCAACTCTACGCGGACGCAAGCGCTGTGATTGGTCTGCTAGGACCGCTCCCTCTGCGCGCGTGAACGCGGACAACGACGCAGAAGTATAAATGAAAACCAACGCGTTGCCTACAGCGTAGAGGCTCCGGCGTAGGTCCGACGCAGAAGTATAAATCAGCCTTTAGTGTTTGTTGTTCCAGCGCGACGTCGCAGAAAAATAGAAAACGTTTCTAAACTAGAATCGTCGCGTGTCGCCGTCGCGCCTGGTTAGGACAAACACTCTGATTAACATGGAGAAGAACCTTTTATCGAGTGTCGCGTGTAGTTAGGACACGATGTGAACGTGATTCAAGTCCCTGTTATTCTTAAAGCGAAGGTCTTTTTCAGGCTTTGCTTAGAAGTAAGAAGAAGTTTGAAATACCTTTGCAGTGATATACTGTTAAAGGTCCCATTCCATGGATTATTTTTATTATTTTATAATGTTTCCAGGGGTGCCCTTATAATGTTAGTATGCTTTTTAGATCAAAAATTGTTATAATTTAGAAATAAAAGGCATATTTCCTAGCCTGATTTCATTCCCTGGTTTGAACACTCTGTTTGAAGGGGCGTGTCTGCTGTGAGACTTCAGTGTAAACGCCCTCTGCTGTGATTGGCTGCTGTGAGACTTCAGTGTAAACGCCCTCTGCTGTGATTGGCTGCTGTGAGACTTCAGTGTAAACGCCCTCTGCTGTGATTGGCTGACATGCTTGCATATGAAATATCTGGCATTACATGTGGAACTATCTGGAAAACTTTTACTATTACAGCTATTATACGTTTTTACTATTACAGCTATCGGGATTAACGAATCGTGAGAAGTTTTTTAAGTATTTAGATCTATTACCATCACATAAAAGGTTGCAGTGATGATGAGCATTGAGCAGATGACAGCCTGTTGATCGTGTGAAAGATCTTATCATTGCAACGCAGTTACTGCACTCTCACTAATGATTTCACCAATGCAAACATGAGGCATATAAATACAGTAAGAGCTTCGTTGTGCAGTGTAACAGCGTCATTGATTTCATAACGAGTTTTGGCAAGTGTCCAGATAAACTCGCGCTGTGTGATTGACAGCTTGGCCGATTGGAAAGGGATTGTTCTTTGATCGCTTTCTGTATATTAATCACAGTTTAAGTAAGATTATTTTCATCCTACTAAGAGAAACGATGTGAAGAGTGATCGCTACTTCCATATTAAATCACTACTTACCGCTTGCTGGAATATAGTTGAAATTGCCCCCTTCGTCAGTATGAAACGCTGAGAGAAGCCTGTGCTTGATATTATCCCAGGTTAGAAAAACAGTCCGTGGTGAAATGGACAGAGCAAACTAACAACTTCGAATTAAACTTTTGCGGTATCCGATTATAGATAAACATCAACCACGTCTGTCGTTCGCCATCAATACGCCTGTGTTCCTGTGGGCGGAGGTTAGTCAAAACACGGTTCTAGTGACGTCATTAAAGCAGGATGTAGAGGGATGTAGTCCAATCGAGCCGTTCGATGTAGGCGACTTCTGTTAAATAAAATATCTCGCTTGGCATTGAACTTTGAGCTTTAGAATTTTACAGATATTATTTATACTCTAACAACAACATTACACACTAACTAAAGTTTGAAACATGGGATCACGAAGAACGGGACCTTTAAATAAACATCCTGACGCCGTCGGGGAAGGTCTCGTTTTCGTTGCAAGCTGTTCACACATTGGCAAAAAAGCTATTAATACATGAAAATTCCTACATATAGCCCCTTTATTAAGCATTTCATTTCGAGGCCTCTTAAAAGTTTATGCAAGAAAATGAATTTTTCTGTTCTCTAATTGGTTAGAAATCACAAAAGACAGAAAAGGTCATAGAAATGTGTTGATCCGAAGAATAAGAGCAACAAAATATACTGTATTAAAAATGGTATTTATTCACAAGTGCAATGTCTTAAAATGGACTATTAACATGTATGCAATTCTCATTTCAGCCTAATCGTCAAAATGAGAGTCAAATACAGAAAAATACGCTTATGTTTAAAATGTTTTCAGTCTCTAGCACAAATTTATGTTTACGCACTCCATCTTTGAGTGAATCTCGTTAATGTGTGTACAGGTCATGTTTCAAGCCAAAAACAAAATTGAATTTTTTATTTTTACTTAAGTCTATTTAAAATAAACTTTTTTTAAAAATAACAGCCTGCATTGCATTTTTCATTAATATTTTAAAATATTTTTATTTATTTATAATTAACCTTTTTTTTTTTTTTTTTTGGTTTCGTATACTTACAATTGTGCTTGGCAATTTGAATAATATATTTTTTTTTCCAATGAGAGATTTTTGGTCCTAAAATAGGTTTCATTTTCTTTAAGAAAAATATACTTTGTCATTTCTTTAAGATTTTTGGAGTGAAAAATGGCCTGGGCATGTTATTGTTTTTGTGAGATTCACTCATAATGTGCTTTTTTTCCCCCCCAATGTGCTTTAATTTTTTGAAGTATTGTGGAGTGCGGAAGCTCATACAGGACAGCAGCCGAATGCATATACAGTAATCTTACAGAGATGCGAGTATTGATCCTGTGCTTGTTTCTTATTACTCACTATCACTCCTGCCGTTAGGATGTGAAATGCCACGACTCATATTCAGAGATAAATATATATATCCCAGAAGCCTGTATACACACAATACCTGCAATCACAGTTTAAAACCTTGACATGTTTCATTAATGTCCTGCTATAAGTTAGGGAGGCTGTTTTTTCTTCTTTTTTTTCTTAATTTGGTACTATATTCAGTAGTTTGAGGATGAACAGGAGTTTTGTGATGTTCAAGTTACTCCACAGCTATTCTACACATTAATAATAATAATAATAATTGATAAATATACATGAAAACACTCAGCAGCCCTTCTAGTGGTCTTGCTCCACATCAACCAGAGTTCACATTTATGATTTGAGTAAATGTCATGAAAGCGTGTCTGGGTCACATTTCACTACAAAATCAAAGGTAGAATAAAATTATATTATAATATTTATGCATTGTGACTTTATTTTCATTTCCCCTCCTCCTAAATTATCATCAGCACAATGCAAAATTAAATTACCATAATGCATCTGCACATTATTCTTATTTTTCTTATTCTTGATGATTGTCATTACATTCTCATTACTTAAATGCATTTATGTTCTTACTTAGCAAATAACAAACATCAAGCCAGTACAATACTAAAATAGTACATAAATGACATTTTTCACATCACATTAATAATACGGGAGGAAAATGTGTCACAATGCAAACGTGATTTTGATGTGCGATATGACCCATGACACAGTAACTGTTCCCCAGATGAAGGTTATTGAGTTTGTGAATGTTTACATGTTACGAGCAGACCATTAAGTTGTGCTGTTGTATTTTTTTAAGCCATCATCTGTCCAGTTGTGGTTTCATACACGCTCAGTTCAGATTCATCTGGCCGACTCATGATTGCTTCTCTAGTTTTAGTGCAAAACAGACAGACTAAAAAAACCTGAACATAGCGAGGTGCGCACGAACACGACGGGCTTCATTCATGAAACGTGAGCAAAACTCATTTCTGTTGCGCTTGACCACCATTCCTATGAACGGAAAGCATTTCAACCAGGGCTTGACATTAACTTCTGGCTAGTGGGTTTCCAAAGTTACTAGCCACTCGTCATTTCCACTGGCCACAATTTTGCCATTGATACCATGGGGGAAAACTGCCATAATGATATTTTTAATATCAGGAATATTAGGCTACTGTCACTTTAAGACCTGATGCACGGATCCATTATACTGTTACACATGCGGTTTCCTTCTCAACTGTTTACATTCACTTAAAACATGACGGGAATACTCGCATTTTCACATTATTTAGTGTGTATTTGACTGTTTAAGCGCAATAAGCAGTGAAAAAGATTTTTTTTTTTAATACTGACACTGGGTGCGAGCACAAAATCGTCAGGAATGAGTAAAATTATGCGCAATTCCACACCGAAATTCAAGCCCTGTTACACAAAAAATATTCACTCGTGTCCTGAATGAGGCCCGTCGTTCCTTATCGTCGTCATTCTGTCCTTAATAAATACCAAACATTTACCAAACTTACAAAAAAGCACATTCAAATCAGTGAAACTCCTCCACGAGGTTGTTGTTCGGTGACGTTAAATTAGTGGCCGTTCGAAAAATAGAACTCCTTTCGCTGAATGCAAGTTTAAAATAACATTTTCAGTTTCTCTTCTGCTGGTTAATGAGGCGTTTGACACGTTATCAGCACATCCGTACGCGGAGTACGAATGAAACTCTTTCTTTACAATCGAACCGATCGCTCACACTGTTCTTCGTTTGGCCGTCCTTAGAAAATGCCGTCATGAAGTCCTCACGCCGTTGGCTGTACTGTTGCTAGGCACTGAGCCGTTGCCGGGGGTGACGACCTGGTGAAGGGGCGTGTCCTGAACGCGTGAGTATTCCCTGACCTCGGTTCTGGCCAGGAGGTGGTGCTGTTCTCCGGGGAGGATGGGCCTCCTCAGAAGCCCCTCCCCCTCAGCGATAGTCTCAGGCAGTGGTTGGCCAGCGGTTTCCGGTAGCAACGGTATGCAAATGATGCAGAGCAGCGTGCAACAGGTGAGGATCACATGATGCAGGAAGAAACCCTTCTGATTGTGGAGCTCCATGAGCGGGGCTGTTAACATGCCGAACCCTGCGCTCGCCAGGACCAGACCCACGCCGCCACCCCTGTGACCACAAACCAGAAGACACTGGTCAAAACACACATTCATCACGCCAAAGATCAGGTAATGGGGTGTAACGATTCCCTCATGTCACGATATGATATTATTGCGATACTCCAAGACATATGATAAAAGGTTAATACAAAATGTACTGTTGGTTTAAGTGCTAAATTTGTTTTGCATTGTGTGTGTAAATGAATAGTCTTGGACTTGGCGCTGAAACCCAAAGCTCAGGACAATAGAGACACCAGAATAACAATATTCATGATTCTGAAGCTGAAAATACAGAATTATTTTAGACGAATATCCTTGCACTCTTTCACTGACTAGATATATATAAAATAATGTCGGTCACTTTTAACTGGTAACAAACATCTGGCATTATCAGGACACACAAATATTCCCCCATTGCATTATATTCAACATTATATATTAGTTTAATGTAGTACTGACACTACAACTCTGAAAACTTGAATTTTTCTCTCACAGTAATTTTTATTTTGGGTGAACTATACACAATATTGTTGCATTTGCTATATTTTTGTGACACGATATATTGTTACACCCCTATTCCTCGGTTTAATTGTTGGGTTACACTGTATTTTGATTGATTTTCCACTTTACGCATTTTAACTATAATGCAAAAATGTCCACTAATTCTCAGAGACTGTTAGGTTCGGGTTAGGGGAAATAAGTCTTTTTGTGCACGAGTGTGTGTAAAGTACAATAAATTAGTTTTGTAGTCTATTGCCCAATAATATCTTGTTTCATTTTATTTTAATACTGACAGTGGCACATTATATATTTGTTTATTTTAATTTCCTTTTATACATTTTATTTATTTTCACTTATATGTGAGTGTATGCCAATAGAGTTATTTTAAATTGAAAGAAATCAAGAGTTCAGCGCGGACAGTGAGGAGCTCCTGGTCTCGGCTTCATCCCAGTTTCTAGATTTTGATCAACTTTGTTGATGACGAACACAAACTTTCTTCTAAGAGCAACAAAATACCCCTTACGGCATTAGTCCTGGCTTTTGTTCACACAGGGCGCGTTCCAGGACTGATCCCGGCAATGTTACTAGGTCCCCATCCCGGCATCAATCCCGGGACGTGTTAGCTTCACACAGAAGGCACTTTTTTACGGCAATTTCCCAGGATCAACGCGCTGTGTGAAAGGGGCTTAAAGTGATGTGGAAATATGCTAATACGGGAAATATGCAAATACGGGAAATATGCAAATACAGGAAATATGCTAATACGGGACAGTCCGTCAGTGGTCGTGGGCGGAGCATGAGCAATATGACATCATATTGCTTAGAAAATCCAAACGCTTGATTTTTGAAAGTGTTTAGGCTTTTTGAGGATTAAAAAAAAAGAAAAAAGGAGTGAATGGATTTTTTTCAAAGACACATTTAAATGCAAACGCCATATAAACATGACTTGTGCATCCGCCGACCCCTTTAAGAGTGATCCGACAGACAGACTGATGTGTGCTGACCTGATGACAGTCGGTGTGATCTCTGCGCAGTAAAAGATGCTGAGCGTGCTGACAGCGTGAGACGAGAACATCCCGATGATGGAGAACGCGTACGAGAAGCGCCGATTCAGGGTGTCTCGCAGAACTGGGACA
This sequence comes from Squalius cephalus, assembly GCA_022829025.1. Classification (NCBI taxonomy): domain Eukaryota; kingdom Metazoa; phylum Chordata; class Actinopteri; order Cypriniformes; family Leuciscidae; genus Squalius; species Squalius cephalus. The sequence goes on from CM040801.1 coordinate 2,252,890, forward strand.
GACAAGAGAACATTTCAGACCACAGGCACTTCGACAAACAGATCCAGGGTTTCCCTGTCTAATGACCCCTATAGCAACATTGGTAATAACTGACACTGAGCATGTTGTGAAATTAATAACATGCACATAAATGTTTAAATATATCTTATAAAAAAATATTTGCATTCAAATCAATGTAACAATTTATGCCAACATGTTGTTGAGTTACTGTACACAGACATGCATGCTTGTGTTTTTATAAACGAAGCCCTTTCCTTCCCCAAGTCATCATTGATCGTTTTAACAAGAAAAATAATACGTATATAAAAATATAAAATATATGGAAGCCCATTTCTGCTGGTTTAAAGAGTAAAAACATAAATAAAAAGGAAAATTGTGCGATTAAGTTTAACCCTCTGGTGCTGTTAACGTGTCGGACAAAAATAACCACTTTTTTATTTCTATGAAATGAATGTACTATATTTTAGTTCGATAATGTTCGATTTCATGGTACTAAATTATATTTATGCAGTAGTAATAATCTATAGACCTGAAAATGACTTAAACTGTGGTAAAACGTGAATGCTTTAAAGGACAGACTTAAGTTTAATGGCTCCCAGAATATTTTGAATAATAAATTAATATCTGAACATGCAATATATCAAAAGAAAGAACGGAGCATCTGCTTTTAAACAACAACCAAAAAAGTTTTATTTTAGCTTCATGCATTCTTTTTTTTTTTATCAAAACTTGAATGTGGGCAAGTTTGATAAAAAAGCAACGTTGTGTGTCTGTTTCTTGTTTGTATCTGTATTTTGATCCAGAGATTCTGTACTCATTCCGAATGTGCATAATAGCGCCCCCTACCATATAACAGTGAAAACACGGAAAGCTGGAGAAGTCCGGCATTGGTGCGGAAAGAGACACTTCTTGGCAGATTATTGCTAAAGTGAATAAAGTTACATTTTATTGTCATGGAAAATGCATTAAAAACACAATTTTCTTAATTTTTGATATGAAATGTATATATTTTCCAAAAAATTTTTTATGATAAAACTGTGAAAAAAATCAAAGCCATAAATCTAAACATGTTGAGTTCCAAAGTTAAGGTTGATATCTCAAAAAATGAGCTTTCAGTCAGAGTTTGTTTGGGCGCAGTACCGAACGCTTCCACTAGATGATATCCGTTCCCCATTAATCCTCACCTCAAGGAGGCAAGTGTGACTATTCTTTTTTTCTATGGACAATTTAACATTTTCAAATCATGTCCATGATTTTTTTTGTGTGTGTGTTCACACAGCTAGTGCCAAAACCTTTACCAAGTTTCGAATCATTCCGATGAATAATTTGGGTCATAAATGACCATAGAGCACCAGAGGGTAAAATAAGTTTGAAATAGAGTAAAAATAAAGTGACATTGTGGAAAGGAAGAAATAAAGTCGCAATTACCTTTAATATTTATTTATTTATTTACTTACTAAAGTGAAAACAGGCTTCCATAATTATATATACACTTAAGATACTTTATAACAGTGGTTCTCAACTGGGTTTATTCCCAAGACCGAACATCAGTCATTCCCTCATCCTTCCCTCGGGTCATTTTGACCCGAAACTTATAAAAAAAAATTTTTTTGAATTGGGTGTTCATCACAGGGGTCCAAGACCCTAGGACTTCTTTCGCACTTGAACCACGAATGGGTCAATTTGACCCCCATAGGAATGAATGGAATGCGAGGAATGCTTCAGTTCACATAGAAAAACCTAAAAATGCTCAAAATTCAAACTAAAAATGCTTTAACTTTACCAAAAAAGTATTTTATAATGTCTACATGTGTATCTGAATGCATACTGAAGTAAACTGACTTTAGGACCCAGCGGAACAGCTCATTTACTCCATATAGAGCAATAAGGCCATCTAGAGTCATGAAATATCATCTTATATTATCATTTTTCCACAAGAGTTCGACAAACACACCCAATGTAAGATATTTTGAGCTGAATTAAAAGGTTTATGCATGACATTTGTGAGTTATTTTGAATTTAAGTTGAAAGAATGCGAGGAATGTGCTTAAATTACTATTTATTTATTTATTATTGACCAAATCTGGTTATTTAAAATTAAATAAAATTAAAAAGAATAAAAAATCTCCCCCCCAAAAAAATAAAATTGCATTAAAAAAATAGAAAAAATATTATCAAAATAAAATAAAATAAATTCTGGACAAAAAAAAAAAAAAAAGAAGTATAATTTTAGGGCTTCGGGTCTTTTTGACCCACGAGGGAAAGATCTGTTACAGAGTGTGAGGGAAGGATGACACTCATTTAGCAAATATAAACAAAAAATGTCTTCAAAATTTAATTCTGAAATGTATTAACTGGTTGTCTCTTGAGTTGGATAAACTTGCAAGGATCGACTGGGTTGTATATTTTTAAAACATTGCACAGTTTTTTCGTGGTTTTCATTGAATGAGTCACGCAACCTGTTCATGTTGGCATTTATTACTGATTTGGCCAAGTGAGATGAAAATGCATCAAAATAATGGGATTTATTGGTCAAACTTAAACATTGTGATAATAAAACCCTGCTTTTCCACACACAGTTGAGAACCACTGCTTTATAAAACAATTCATAATACTTTTTGTTTCGTTTTACCTGCATCGTGCCGAAGACTGTACTTCCCGATCACTGTATTAGGAGAAAGAAGACACAGTGAGAGGACAAAACACAAGTGTGTGTGTGTACGTATGGTTGAGCAGACCGAGCTGAAGCAGTGATGCTAACGCAGTGATGATCATGAATGTCAGTAGTGTGTGTGTGTGTGTGTGTGTACGTACGGTTGAGCAGGCCGAGCTGTAGCAGTGATGCTAACGCTGTGATGATCATGAATGTCAGTAGTGTGTGTGTGTGTGTGTGTGTACGTACGGTTGAGCAGGCCGAGCTGTAGCAGTGATGCTAACGCTGTGATGATCATGAATGTCAGTAGTGTGTGTGTGTGTGTGTGTTTGTGTGTGTGAGTGTGTGTGTACGTACGGTTGAGCAGGCCGAGCTGTAGCAGTGATGCTAACGCTGTGATGATCATGAATGTCAGTAGTCCTCCTCTCCTGCCGAATCCTCCCACCACCGGAAACACCAACACACTCGAGGCGAAGGCGATCGCAGCCACTGCGTAATAATGCAGGTGAGACTCGCTTTCCTCCAGAACACTGCGAGCGAAGCAGTGATGGATGCCGTAGCCCGTCAGCCTGAGAGGAAGAAAGAACCATTGATTTTGTGTTGAGATGAGAACGGACGAGCCATGATTAGCTCGGACTGAAAGCCAATCGCCGGCGCTGTTAGTGCAGCAATGCTAACCTGCAGCGTCTAGATCAGGGTTTCAGAGGGAGTCGTTTAGAGATGTAAAACATGTACAAATATATATATACGTAAAAATAAATTAATAAAAACTGATTAAAATTAAACAACATAAATTAATGAAAAATCGATTAAAATAAATAAAACTTAGAAATGTAGAAAAATAAGAAACGTAAAGAAATAATGAAGTAAAAAATAAAATTAAAATAAATAAATACTTTTAGAAGAAATAACAATTAGATTAAAACAAATACATAAAAATGGATTTAAATAAATGAATAAAAACGTATTCAAATTAAAAAACAAATAAAAAAAATGGATTCAAATAAAAAATTTAATAAATAAATACGTTTAGAATAGAATTAGAATTACAATTAGATTAAAACAAATTTATAATGTTTTTTTAAATAAATAAATAATTGGAAATGTAGAGAAGAAACAGTGGACAGATGTAAAAATAAATAAATAAAAATAAATCAAATTAGAATAAGGTTAGAATAAATAAATAAAATTAGTTTAAAATGAATAAACAATAGATTAAAATAAATTATAGATTAAAATAAATACAAAACAAATGGACTAAAATAAAAAAAAAAGTGATTAAAATAAGTAAATAAATAACAAATCTAACAGTACAAAAAAAAAACAATAATGTAAGAATAGAAACTAAATATCTACCAATTACAATTTTAGTCATTATAATTATTTATAATAGTAATTTTTCCACAATATAAATTGCTATTTAAATGTGAGGAAGAGGGTCCCTGATATCTGTGTGTTTGCGGCGCATTAAACACTGAAAGCCCTGATCTAGATCACAGAAAACAATCCCAGAACAGATTCAAGTTTAGAATTGTGATTATAAATCTACTTTCCTTCCAAAGCTGACTAACATGAGCTCTGATATATCAGTGTTTCAGATCGCTCTATCCGTCAGAATCATCTGTTAACAAACAAGTATTCATTACTAGCTCATTGTTTCTGCATTAAATTATTCCATTGTTTAAATTATTTTTTTTTTAGCTAACTGTGATTTTGTACATTTCTGAAATGCATAACTCAGATTACAGATCACTGTAAATTGTAATATGGACTCATGCACTTTCTGTAAAGCTGCTTTGAAACGATGTGTGTGTGAAAAGCGCTATACAAATAAATGTGAACTGAGTTGAATATTGTGAGGACATTTGGAGACACTTACGAGTTCACACACAGGACCACGGTGTTCTTCCACAGGTTTCGGGTGCCGGTCAGTTGCGTTACGCACGACGTCTTTGGCTTCTGTTGCAGTTCTGCTTCCAGCTCTATAAACCATCATCATCATCCTCATTATCATCATCCTCATCCTCATCCTCATCATCATCATCATCATCCTCATCATCATCCTCATCCTCATCAGCATCATCATCCTCATCCCATCATCATCATCCCATCATCATCATCATCCTCATCATCATCATCCTCATCATCATCATCATCATCATCCTCATCCTCATCATCATCCTCATCCTTATCCTCATCATCCTCATCATCCTCATCATCATCATCATCATCATCATCCTTATCCTCATCATCCTCATCATCATCCTCATCATCATCATCATCATCCTCATCATCATCATCCTCATCATCCTCATCATCATCATCCTCATCATCATCCTCATTTTCATCCTCATCATCATCCTTATCATCATCATCCTCATCATCCTCATCATCATCCTTATCCTCATCATCATCATCATCCTCATCATCATCATCATCCTCATCCTCATCCTCATCATCATCATCATCCTTATCCTCATCATCATCCTTATCCTCATCATCATCATCATCATCATCATCATCATCATCATCCTCATCATCCTCATCATCATCCTCATCATCATCCTTATCCTCATCATCATCATCATCCTCATCATCATCATCATCCTCATCATCATCATCATCCTCATCATCCTCATCCTCATCATCATCATCATCATCATCATCATCATCATCATCATCCTCCTCAAGGTAAAGCACTGATCTCACCTCAGCGACGGCGGGCTCACCTGAGAGGATGCCACTGGGGTCGGTTGCCGTGTCGACGCTGTTGCTATGGGCGATTCGGTACATTTGTCTCTTGGCTCTTTGGTAATGTTGAGTGGCCAACAACCAGCGCAGGGATTCGGGAAACATCCTGACACGAGAACCACGAGAACCGGAGCATTAGTTCTGTCTAACATCAAACGGTTTATCTTCTTGGTAACACTTTACAATAAGGTTCATTAGTAACATTAATTAATGTATTTACTAACATGAACTAACAATGAGCAATACATTTTGGTTACACTTTATTTTAAGGTGTCGCTGTTACAGTGTAATTATATATTCAAGTACTGAATAATATTAATAAACAACATGTACTTACTATAGGATTAGGGTTTGGTTGAGGGTTAGTTGCATGTAATTATGCATAATTTACTGTTATTACTATGGTAAGTACATGTAACATATGCAACAAGGACACTGTAAAATAAAGTGTTACCCACATTTGTTACAGTATTGATAAATCTTTATTAATGTTAGTTAGTAAAAATACAGCTGTTCATTGTTTGTTCATGTTAGTTGACAGTGCATTAACTAATGTTAACAAATACAACCTTTGATTTTAATAGTGTATTAGTAAATGTTGAAATTAGTATTAACTAATATTAATAAATGCTGTAGAAGTATTGTTCATTCTTAGTTCATGATGAAACTTTATGTATTTACTAGTTGCCATATCAACACTATATAGAGAAAAAAATGCGGCAAAATTAAAAAATCTTTGGAAGATATAACTGAACATTTATTTAACAATAGCAAAAGTTAATTTTTAATGTTAATTTTTCATCTCTGTTTTTTTTATTTTTTTTTTATTTAAGACAAATCTGATATTGTTTTTAATCTTATATCTGTTATTTAACAGCTGAGAGAGTTCTTTAATGCTGATCTAACCAGCAGAAGACACTCGCCGGGTTTAAACCTCAGTTGTGCGGGTGGGGCATGTTGTCACACTGAGTTACAATATTCTATTCTATACTTGAAACAAAACCACATGATTGTACTAGACTTGAGTGAAATTAATGTGGGAAAAAATTAATTCTCTGAACCCGAAGTGGATTTACACAAATCGCTCTCCCCTATGTTCTAACAAGCTTTTGCTAACGTTCCCATTAGGTTATAAAAACGTTAGTTCTGAATGTTCTCTGAACGTTTATTTGTTTTTTAAATGTAATGCGAATGTAAAGGAAACATTCCATCTCATCATTCTTCAAACTAATTCGGAATGTTACTTTTGAATGTTTGAATGAACATTCCGAAACTAGTAGCAACATTTAAAAACGCTACATCAGACGAAGCGCTTCAGGTAAAAACGTTCCGAAGAAACGTTTTATTTCCATGCATTGCAGTCAGAAATTTTTTATAATTCTTTTATTAAATAGTGGTTTAGTTTTTTGTGTTGCATGCATTGGTAGGAGAACCGAACTCGTGTTTCTGTGCTTTATGAGAGTCTTACCAGACATACGGCAGCATGAGCACAAATGGAGCGATGATTGCAATCTGAAGAATCTGCCAATCACGGCACAGCGCCGCTAGACCGGGCATCAGCATCTGCCCGCCCACGATGATCAGACTGGCGATCATGGTCATGGAGAAACGCCATTTGGGCAAACACAACTCAATCCCTGAGAGACGGAGAGATCACCACAGAATCAAAACAGGACACTTCAAGTCATGAATTCACAAATGGACAATCCTTGTTTTTTATGCACCAAATTGTAAAATGTTCCTCATAATTTTCCCTTGTTAATTCTTCCCTCCCTCATGTACTAACTTGCAGCATCTCTTCTCTTCTCTGATGACGAGGGCGGGGCAACCTGTCACTCACATGATGAGATCAGCCAATAGCAAACCACAACCATTCAATCAATTCCTCAAGAACAAAATCAAGCCCCGCCCACATTTGTTTTTGTTCCAGACGCCATTTCACTCGGATATACGTCACAATAGTGGAGAAAAGACGAGCACAACTTCTGTTTCATGTCGACTAAAAAAACAGGAGATCCACTCTATATTAGATTTTATATATACATTTATATATATATTCTTTTTTATGTATTAAATTGCACCCTTATCATTACAAATGTGTAAAACACAAATATATTTAAATGCATGACATGTAAGATTCAAAAGAAATGACATTTAAAGTATATTTTAGTTTACCATAAATGCTTCTCAGTACATTTTACAACTAAACTTCAAAGACAATAAATGACGAAAAATGACATATAAAGATGTACTTAAAGAGACAGTTCACCCAAAAATGAAAAATCTGTCATAATTTACTCACCCTCAAGTTGTTCCAAACCTGTATAAATGTCTTTCTTCTATTGAACAAAAAGGAAGATATTTAAAAAAAAATTTTTTTTTTTTTTAAAAATAAAAAATTATATATATATATATATATATATATATATATATATATATATATATATATATATATATATATATATATATCATACTATGGAAGTCAATGGTGCCCCACAACTGTTTTCTTACTGTAATTTTTACTGTATTTCTGATCAAATGAAATGCAGCCTTTGTAAGTGTCGAGAAGAGACCACAGTGTAACGTTATACTACAACATGTGTGTGTCTATGTGTAAGTAACTCATTAATTTTGCTCTTCAGTTGTCCAAATAAACTCCCAACAGATCAATCTGTCGTCATGAGTGGATATTAAACGGAGAAGATATGCTGGTTATTCTGTGTTGCTGAGGTTATGCTGAAGATGCATTTATGAGTTTTGTCTTTTTTTTCACCTGATTTGAGGCCAAACACCATAAAAAATCTTTTATGAAAGTGAAAATCTTGTTGACGTTATGGCTCCCTTTGTAAATCATTATGATATCCATTATAAACAAAAAGCTTTTGAGAAAATTGGGCGCTGTAAAGCATCAGACTTCAAATGTCATCGGGGTCTGAGCGAAGCAGAAAGTAGCTCCATTAAAGTAAATTAATGAACTCAGAGGTGTTCCGGCGATTGAACACACACACACACACACACACACACACACACACACACACACACACACACACACACAGCTTCCCCCGGCCTCTGTAAAAGCTACTTAATCAGCATCACTTAATGTTTGCTCATCAGAAAACCACTTTCTAAAGCACACAGAGAATTAAACAGATCACATAAATTAAACTGTGTGCTTAAAGGAGAACCTGGGCTTAAAGCGACTTTTTTTTACCCCAAAATCAAAAGAATAGGCTATTTATGAAAATATATTTTGCATAAAGAAAATAAGGACTACTTCAAGGCTTTATACATGTCAGATATTTTAGTTTGTTTGTTTGTTTTTGCTATTCTTATTCTTAATGTATAATTAAATGCAGTATTTAATTTAATATTTTTCATTAAAAAATATAAATATACTAAAAAAAAAAGTTTTTATATATATCTAGATCATTCATGAAACTCTAGATTGCGCAGGCTAACGGTCCTTTACATGCAATCTGCAAGCAATCACATCATTACCACATGACACGATCTGATTGGCTCTGCTGATCCTGCAAGCCAATGAGATTGCTTACTCAACATTTAAATAATAAGCTAGTCCTGCAGTGCTATCTCATTCCTCTAACCCCTCCACCTCCCCAGATCTGATACGGGGTTTATGTGTGTCTGTTTATGCAGCTTCTTCTGTTTTACTACTTGGTGATTTCATTATACATGTTGAAACTGATCATGCAGAATCCCATGGACTTACGCCAGTGTTCGAATGTTTTTATTTTCCTACACACTCAAAAGGTCACACACTTGCTTTGTCCTGTTGGTTTAATGTTTCTGTGCTTGATTCTCAAATTGGTATGTCTGATCATCTTTTCATAGAACTAAACTCAACTGTGAACTGCCTGTTCTACTCTCGACTCAAAACACTGTTTTGCATAGTCATTAAACTTACTAACCTGACACGAGTAACTCAGCTGAGCTCTGCGAGCCATTTCTACACTTCAGTATATATAATCTCTTCCGGTCTATAGTCCTGTTCGTACAGGATTTGTTTTACAAGTGTAGATGGAGTAATGTATTTCACCACAGGACGTCTGTAATATTAATGGCCAATTCGCACGGGATAAGAGATCTCAGTAAAACTAGCAGAAGTGGGAGAGTAACTCGATTTACACACCGCCATCACTCCTGTCGTCATGTGTGTGTTACGCTGCTTCCTGCGCAAACACATAACCTATATTTATATATATATAAAACAGTAAAGTCCGGTCGAACGATGTACTAATTAACTTCAGATTGGATTGTGTTGGTAATAGGCACTAACGCTAAAAGATGTTTCGTGCCTCTAACAAGTGCTGTCGATCTTCTCTCTGATCTGATGGTGTGTGTGAAACACTTGAGTTTGGCCACAGACTCGTCCCAGCATCTAGAACGCAAATCAATGCTTTTCAAGCGCATAGGTGTAATTCTATGGGGGGACAGGGGGACACGTCCCCCCCCAATATTCAAAGAAGGACAATTTGTCCCCCCCAATATTTGATCATACTGTATCGTATGATTATGCGGGCAATATCAATGTGATTGTAAATACGTCTTTCTTTCCAGCTCCGAAAATATAAAATCCCGGCCGGTCCATTTCCCAAATCCATTCGACTGGCCTTACACTATACATTAACAAAACCTATTTCTTCTGAAATCCATGTCATGTTTTCCCTATACCTTTAGTAGCTCGTGCACCGTCAGTGAGTTAGGAAAAACCAAACAGAAGAAGAGTTAGGAGCGCGAAATCTGACAGACATTTGGCACATATCTATGATTGGTAAATATAAAAATATTCTTCCTATTTTTTTTTTTAAATACAGCATTTTGAAAATAGGACCTACTGTATGAGCCTACACTGGCCTACAAACTGTATTTATTATAATATGTGGCTTGAGCACTTCAGCGAGTTTATTTTTAAACTGACAAGTTACTTTTGTTTAAATTTGTACAAAATAAACAGCATTTCCCCTCATTAGTACATAACTGTTTTACTATCATTGCTCAAGACTTGATATTAGAATATGGTTATCCTGTAACAGTAAATTTAATCAAAATGTTTATGGCCACTATATATGTTTATAGAAGAATATAAGAGAGAGATCACTGGCCGCTTTGTTGTCAATTCAGGCTTGTAATTGATGCCGATGCTGTAATCATTACAGGGTGAGTATACGTTGGTTTGACGATCAGATGTAATAAAATTCCTTGTTGTGTTATACAATTACAAACATTCGGACTCTGACTTTTATTTTATTTTGATTGAAAAAATGTGTGCATGCGCCAACACAAAAAGTCCCACAGCTGTCCCCCCCAATGTGTGATTGACAATTTCGCCCTTGTTCAAGCGTCTCCATACTTGAAAAACCACGGGAAACTACTTCTAAACAGGAAATGATGGAATATTTGCTTAAATATTTACAGTGGGTCTATTCGCACGGGATTAGTATTGCCTGAGGTAATTGTTCCGGACCTTTTTACTGAAGGTAAAAGTCGCTGTAATCTTTACTGACATTGTTCGTAATGATGACTGAGATGCACATTCAGACAGGACTAAAATCACTGGTGATTATTACTTTACCCCACCTCTCCGTTAAACCAATCCCGTCCGAATAGGGCTTTAGTCCTCTCCTCTCCTGCCACCTTCACTAACTTTGACCCTCCCACCTCAGCCTATATCTCAGAGCTAATCAAGCCATCAAACTCGTCTCCCTGTCATCTTGACCCAGCCCCGACTGCCTTACTTGAAGAGTGTGCTTCTGTAATTTCACTGCCCATTCCAATTCTCATTTCCCAACTGCTTAATACTGGTTTTGTTAATCCCTGTTTTAAAGAAACCCGGCCTCGACCATTCTGACACGGCCAATTATAGACCAAATTTGCATCTTCCACTTCTCTCGGAGCTGCTTGAGAAAGTGCTTGCTGTTCAACTATTTGTCATCACAACCTTTATGAATGCATCCAATCAGGTTTTTGCACTCTCCACAGCACTGAGACAGCACTTCTCTGGGTTGTAAATGATCTTCTTATGCCCATCGACTCGGGCTCCATCTGCACTTTAATTCTCCTTGACATCTCTGCTGCATTTGACACCATTTCTCACAGTATTCTCATCTCTCGACTCTCTTTGCTCTTGGTATTTCTGGAACTGTCCTGTTCTGGTTCATTTCCAACTTGTCTGACCATCAGCATTACATTTCTATCCGTCAGGCTCAGTCCACTACGGCCCCTGTCTCACACGGTGTGCCACAGGGCTCTGTTCTTAGACCTTTTCTCTTCATCATCTGCATGCTTCCCTTCCCGTCAACATGGCTTTAACTTTCATTGCTATGCAGATTAAATGATACATTCGTTCCCAACGCACTTTCTTCTTTCCCCACCAACTCCATTTTGGCTTGTATAAACTCTTAACTCTTTCCTCGCCAGCGTTTTTGATCATTTTCACAAAAATGTCATGGCCCCCAGAATATTTAGTTGTATGAATATCTGAACATGCAATATATATATATATATATATATAAAGAACAGACCCTCTCTCAATGTTATTCTAGTTTCATGTGTTCTTTTTCATCAACACTTAAATATGGGTAAGTTTCATAAAAAAGCAACATTTTGATCAAAAACCTGAGAAAATCATGTTTTTGTCAAAGACTACATCCAGATCAGGTTCAGAATGATGATCAGAACACAGATGGAGTAGATCGAGCTTCACAGGCCTATAACTCGTCCTGGGTCAACATTTCAGTCAGTAACATTAGGCAGTTTTGATTTATATGCTGTTTAATGTTGATGATCACTTTATTTTACATATGCATATGATTGCATATGATATCGCATCTTCCTCACACGTGATTTGATCATAGACTGTATAAAATAATGGACGTAGTGTCCGTGACGTCACCCGTAGGTTTCTGAAGAGCATTTCTGGAGCTTAAAGTGAGCGAAGCCAGCCGTCACGTCACTCCTGGATAAACATAAATGTGCAGCGAGGCGGATTAGCTGAGGTGACGTGACGCTAGCAAAGCAGACAAACGGCTAGTAGTGACATCAGCGGTAATCCACCTGGCAATCAAGTGGCCACGCCCTTAATTATGCAGAACTTTAAGGCTTTATATAATTTAAACGGATGAGTTGTAAAAAAAAAACAGGCTGTAAACATTTTTTTCTGCTGTAAAGTTTTGCATATTAACATGGGGGTCTATGGGATTGAGTGTGTCTCTAGCGGCCAGTCGATGAATTGCAGATTAAGTCACATAGGTGAGAGACCAAAAAGTTGCCGCTCGGTTTTGACCAGGATATTCAGTACTCTTTCAGAAGATGTGTCATAGCGCCCCCTACCGTATAACAGTAAAAACACGGAAAGACTGAAATTTCTGTCAATGGCGGGGAAAGAGTTAAAGGGATAGTTCGGCCAAAAATGATATTTAACCCATGATTTACTCACCCTCAAGCCGTTCGAGATGCATATGTCAATAATTTTTCAGACGAACACATTTTCAGTTATTTTAGAAAATGCCTTAGATCTTTCAGTGGTTATAATGTGAAGCCATGGGGTCCACCTCCTTCAAGTCCCAAAATGTGCATGCATCCTTCACAAAAGTAATCCATCCGGCTCCAGGAGGATAAACGAAGGCCTTCTGAGGGTAATCCGTCCGGTTTTGTCGTAAAAATATACATATTTAAAACTTTAGAGCCGGATGGATTACTTTTGTGAAGGATGCATGCACATTTTGGGACTTGAAGGAGGTGGACCCCATAGCTTCACATTATAACCACTGAAAGATGTAAGACATTTTCTAAAATAACTGACATATGCATCTCGAACGGCTTGAGGGTGAGTAAATCATGGGTTAAATATCATTTTTGGCAGAACTATCCCTTTAATGAAATAAATACATGGATGTCCAGTCATTTTCTCAAACTAAACACTGATGAAACAAATATACATCTGATTGGTTTACATCACGTTTCTGTTGACAATATTGATATTGCTGGTTTCCCAGTTTGACCTTCCAGCACTGTTAAAAACCCGGCTATATTTTTTATTCTTCCCTCCCTTTTTCCCTTTACCAAATCTGCCATTTTCCACCTCTGGAATAGTGCTCGTTTACGTCCGTTCTGAAACATTCTTAAATCCCGTATCAGATCTGGGGAGGTGGAGGGGTTAGAGGAATGAGATAGCACTGCAGGACTAGCTTACAGCAAACAATCAACCAGACTGTTAAATGTTGAGCAAGCAATCTCATTGGCTGCAGGATCAGCAGAGCCAATCAGATCGTGTCATGTGGTAATGATGTGATTGCATGTAAAGGACCATCATTCTGCCTTTTTCCATCTCCGGAATATTGCTCGTTTATGTCCGTTTTTAAATATCAATGATGCTGAGACTCTAGGTCATGCTTTCATTACCCCCCGCCTAGACTCCTGTAATTTCCTCTTTTTCGGCGTACCCACTACAACACTTAATAAGCTCCAATATATTCAGACTCCACAGCCAGGGTCCTCACACATACCAAGAAATCCTCCCACATTACTCCAGTTTTATGGAGATTACATTAGCTACGTCTCCGTGTGCAATACAAGGAACTTCTCATCACATTGAAAGCCCTTCATGGTCTCGCTCCCCTGTATATTTCTGACCTCATTCAATTATCTACACCCCTGCCTGCACTCTTGGGTCCTCTGAATCTGGTCTATATATACACACTAGCAGTGAATAGGTTAGATTTTATATGTTTTTAAAAGAAGTCTCTTCTGCTCACCAAGGCTGCATTTATTTGATTAAAAATACAACAAAAAAAACCCAGAAATATTGTGAAATATTATTCTAATGTAAATCAGCTGTTTTCTATGTGAATATACAGTAAAGTGTAATTTATTCCTGTGATCAAAGCTGAATGTTCAGCATCATTACTCCAGTCTTCAGTGTCACATGATCCTTCAGAAATCACTCTAATATGAGGATTTGATGCTCGAGAAACATTTCTCATTATTATCAATGTTGAAAACAGTTGTGGACAATTTTTTTCAGGATTCTTTGATGAATAGAAAGTTCAAAAGAACAGGTTTTGTAACATTAAACGCTACTGTTCAAAAGTTTGGGGTCAGTAAGAATTTTTATTAAATTTTTTGGGGGAAAGAAATAAAAGAAATCAATACTTTTATTCATCAAGTGTTAATTAAATTGATCAAAGGTTACAGTAAAGACATTTATAATGTTACAAAAGATTCTGTTTCAGATAAATGCTGTTCTTTAGAACTTTTTATTACATGGCTTGGTTGAATTCTAATGTAGAATTCTAATGTATTATTTCTTGATATCAGACCGCTGCGAAGTATAACACACCGTTGCCATGAAAAACAGAGCGTTGCTATGGACGCAGGATTCTAACCGTAGAGATGGAACGGACTGTTTTCTTTAGCGGAAGCAATACAATCGTTTTTAAATCAATAAACTCCTTTTTAAATCAATATTTTGTGTCAAATTATTGATTTATTTGGTAGGTAGCCATGTAATAAGCGGGATAATGTAGAGCGAGGCGGTTGTTATAGCGAATACAAGATTCAAGTCCCGATCAGCCTGTCGGGGTTGTATTCGCTATTACAACCGCCTCGCTCTACATTATCCCTTACATATATATATATATATATATATATATATATATACTGGAGTAATGATAGGAATAAATCACAGGAATAAATTACACTTTCCTATATATTCACATAGAAAACAGCTGTTTTACACTGGAATAATATTTCACAATTTTTATAGTTTTTTTTGTATTTTTAATCAAATAAATGCAGCCTTGGTGAGCAGAAGAGACTTCTTTTAAAAACATACAAAACCTTACCGATCCAAAACTTTTGACTGGTAGTGTATATATATATATTAGGGCTGTAGTGTATATATATATATATATCGCGATTAATCGCATCCAAAATAAAAGTTTGTGTTTACATAATATATGTGTGTGTATGGAGTATAATTATTTTCTATATATAAATACACACACATGCATGTATATATTTAAGAAAAATGTGTTATTTATATATAAAATATTTATATATAATATAAATTATATATAATATAAATATATATACACAGTATATACATGCAAATATTTCTTAAATATATACATGCATGTGTGTGTATTTATATAGAAAATAATTATACACCGTACACACACATATATTATGTAAAAACAAACTTTTATTTTGGATGCGATTAATCGCGATTAATCGTTTGACAGCCCTAATATATATATATATATATAGATGTAGAAACCTCAAGCGAAAGAAAGTGAAGAGAATAAAACTCACTCAGGACGTAAAGGGTCAGTCTGATGGCCGCCAGACAGAATCCTTCGAAGAAGCGTAGCGTGCTGAACATGGCCATATCCACGGAAAACGCCACGGCTAACCCGAACACCAGCACGGACAGCACCGACACCAGCAGAACTGGGATACGGCCCAACCTGACAGGGTTTACAGTAAGAGTTATGAATATATACAGTATATATACGACCGTAACCATCATGCTACATGTTTGGTAACGTACCAGTCTGCCATCGCTCCCATCAGCAAGTACCCGAAAATGGACCCGACCAACAGAGAGAACTTGGCGATGTGAACCTTCCACTCTCCGTCACACACCAGCGTCCACTGCAAACAAAACAACACAGACTGATACAGAAATATCACATGACCGCTGACAGTCGAACCGGACGCCTTCAACATTTCTCACATTATCAGTTTATTCGCTATAGTTTAGAAAATGGTAATAAAATATGATGAACTCAGTTGATATTTGACTGGTTTTGTCCGTCCTTCTGTTAGACTGTCTCACACATGAATTATGTTGAATATCTGTCAGCTGTTAAATTTAACTACACAATTAGATAATACCAGTTTAGCTCAACCAATCACCAAGCAATGCTTCATTGTGTTCAGTCTGTGTGTAAAAAGAGCATTAGCAATTAAAGAAAACACACTTCAGCAGAACATGATCAGCTCAAAGTGTATGAAGAATGTTTGGGTATAATATGTCACAGTTTACTTTATTTTGCTCTCCTCACTTTCATTAATTAATTATAGTGTCCTGCACACACTAGTGAAAAATAAATTATGTCTGGTGTCTGAATTTTTGATTGTATATAGCACCATAATTGTCATTCAAATCAAAGTGTGATATCCAGTAAGTCATACAGGCCTGTACTTAAAATATGAAATATATGGTGTAACCTCTCAAGAATATAGTGATGTTTCACCCTAAAAATATAATGTTTTGTGACATTATTTTCATGTCAGCTAAGCATTTTTCTCCAAAATAAATATAATTTTAATTTTTTTTTAAAAAATGTAAAAAAAAAAGAAAATTACTGTAATGTGTATAAATAAATGTATTGGAATATTTATACATGATGAAAGTATTTAAATTCTTGTATTAGAGTATTTTCTATTGTAATGCAGTAAAAACAATTAGAATAATGAGAATCAGATTTAATCTCAAAGCCGAATCATCCAGATGCAATGCAATTTATAAAAGGTTTGGTGGTGAAATGTGGTCAAATATCACGAAAACAATGTCACAATGCAACATCTTCTTGAAGCAAACTATAATTTATTTCTCTATATTGATTAAAGATTGAGAAATCCCTACGTTAAAAAAAGTAAAACACAAACACAAGTAGGGCCTAAAATATCAAATGCATCCTGCATGACTCGCTCCACATTTAAAGGACATTGTGTTTCTGACATTGAAACGTGACAAATTTGATTAGAAATTGACCAATGCACAAAGAAGTGAGTAAATATCCTCTATCCTGCAGTGTGAGTCTCATCCTCAAGCAGCAAACGGCCCAGAACGCTTCGTTAGCATTTGTTTACATGAATGAATGAATTAACCTCACACTCAGTAAAGATTAGACTATCGGTGTGAGAAAGGTCACACACACACACACACACACACACACACACACACACACAGAGCTATTCGGCCGAAGAAACGCTGTGCATCACTTCCGTCAGACTCGTAGATAAACGCGTGAGTTTGAAGGAAAGCTTGTGCATCTTCTGTGTCATGAAGCTCTGAAGGGAAATGTGTGAGATAATGTGACAGAAGCTTTAGTTCTGCGCGAGATGCACATGCAGAGATGTCTATATGGAGTCCCTCGGCATGCAAAGACATTCGCAGGACTGTTTGTGCAATCTGACAGTCCCTTTAAACGCACATTATAGTTTCTGGGCCTCACAGTACACATATACACATGTTATCTGCATGTTTCTCTCTGCACATTTACACGTTATCTGCTCCGGTCTGGTCTGGGTGTAACACTGAGCTCTCCGTCTGATATGCACACAGTGAAGAGATACTCACTCATAACCCTGTGACACTGCTGTTTAAACACCTCATTTACATGACTAACGGTGATCAATGCAACCTCTGATCAACTAAATCTGCAAGTGCAGCACACAATTGGTATAGTTCTGTGAGTTATTCATATTAAAATTGGAGGGGAAATACGAGCTGATTTGATGTTAAATGTTTACAGATTTGGTGTGTATTCAAGTGCATGTTCAGGTAGGCCACAAATATATCATGCAATGTGATTTCTCATCATAGTAAACATCAAACCGTCTGTTAGTTTTGCTAATAAAGAATATAAGATCCTTTACGTTTCCAGTGTATTATTGCACAGATGTCTCTGTTAAAGGAAATAAAGGAATAGTTCACCCCCCAAATTTAAAGTCTTTTACCAGTTTACTGTCATGTTACTGTTTTTTTGTCATTCCAGACCAACGCAAGATTAAATTTGTTAAGGCGATTCACGCATTTGCAATGTATTGGCCAATAGTTTTCATAAAGTTAGGGAAGCTAATTTCAATTTCCTACAATCATGCTTTGGTAGATCATAATTATTATATTAAAACATTGTGATTATGAGACAAAAAGTTGAAATTATGTCACAAAATTCTAAATTAGGAGATAAAAAGTCACAAAAAGTTGACAGGTTTTGACTTTTTATGACTTAGCACGTCAAAATCTTGCCTTTTTATCTCACTATGATCTCATATGATTATCTCATATGATTTCCCAAATAATGTTTTTCTTATATGGCGGAATGTGCTTCCATTGAATGACAGACAGACCAAAAATTCAAGCTGTTATTTGCTGACAATCTGCTGCATTTTCACCGCTCAAGCGCTCCAGTCCCCATTCACTCCCATTGTAAAGAAAAGAACTGTTCTTTTAAACAGTGTTTAAAAGATGTTCGGCTAAACATCTTCTTTTGTGTTCCAATGAAGAAAGCAAGTCATATGAGTATGGAAGGACACGATGGTGAGTAAATACGACAGAACATGAATGTGAATTTTAACCGATGACGGAATAAAAAAAAAAAAAAAATAAATAAAAAAAAATGTTTTAGGTGAACTATTCCTTTAAATGGAAGCTTTCCATCAAGCCGGAGGGAATCCTTTTTCCAAGGGCATCCATCAGTAGATCTTACCTTAGTGACCACATTCTGCTGCAGTCCCGATTGCAGCTCGAACCTCCACTCCGAGCACATACACGCCGTAACGAAGCCGTTCTCAGTGCCGTTCCCGATCAGATCCACGAATAAATCCCGTTCCGAGCCCGTCCCGTTCCCCGCGCGCACGCACTTCCTGTCCGGTTGACCGAGCAGAAAGTGATCGGAGAACTGGATGAACGAGATGAGGAAGGCAGGGATCCACGTTAGAGCCACCAGGCGCCTCTGATACCTCCCGAACCCCCCGAGGAACGGCAGAACCACCGTGTCCACCTGCGAGAGCCGCTTGTGCGGTTCGGACTGCGACACATTCCCGTTCTCCGCCGGTGCGTCGAGCCGGTCCAGCCGAACCGCATCCATTGCGCGTCGGTTTCAGGGTCTTTGTCTTAAAATCACACGCACACACACTGAGAGAAGTCTGAAGTCTGAACAGAACCCAGTCTGAATCCGAGCTTTGATAATCCAGTTGATGCGCAAGGGGCCCCATAAGGTCTTTGTCGAACCCGGTGGTCACAGCGCCATCGCCGGGCTGTAGAGACCCGGTGGTCTCCAACAGGTCCGCAGGTTACGCAGCTGATGCACAGGTGTGGCCCGTGTATCCATCATTGAATCCCGCTGAACTCACATCAGGGATGATGATGATGATGATGCTGAGCCCGTGAGCCGATCACACCCAACGCTCGCGCACTACCTCATAAATAACCCCTATGTAGGCTAATGAAGGCTTGGTTATAACGCGTCGCACGCCCGCGTGCATCGCACCGCATCCAAAATGCAAGATCCGCCCTCGTCGCGCGCACCGAGCTCTACCATTGGCGCGCGCGTGGCATGCGCGCACACGAACGAACTGTTCTGTTCTGTCCTCCAGTGTGTGTGTTTGTGTGTGTGTGTGATTGGACGAGGGTAACAAAGAGCCTTTGTGTGGCATCTGCCCCCCCATGAGCTCAGGGCAAAAACACTTCAGTGGGATTCAACAATCACTGCGCGCTTAACTTTACACTCGCAGGAGATTCACTGCACATTTATATGAGGTTTATTTCAAATAGACAGATCACACAAAACATCACTCTTCGGATTCAGTATTCAAGCATTAGCCTATATTATATTATATTATATTATATTATATTATATTATATTATATTATATTATATTATATTATATTATATTATATTATATTATATTATGTGAGAACAGTATGCAGAGCATGTAGAGGAAAAGTGCATTATATTATATTATATTATATTACATTTTGATATGCATTATACTGTACATTATCTTGCAAAATGAATAATTAAATAAATGGACCTGAAATATTGATTTGAGTTAAAACAGTTTTATTATAAGAGAAAGAGAGTGCAATCAATGTTATGAAATCATTATATTATATTAATTATATATATATTATAATATATTATATTATAATGTGCGTCATACTGTGTTTTTATAATAAAACTATTTTATTATAATAAAAAGAGTACAATCAATGTTAAGGAATTATTATTACATTATATTAATGTGCATCATATATAGGCTATACTGTACATTATCTTCCCAAATAATTATTTATTGCCGTTCAATGGACACTTTTAATGGAAAAGTGTTTATTATGTGAGAAAGGACTGCAGAGCACTTAGGAAAAGTGCAGTTTATTATATCATATTAAATGATGTTATATAATATTACATTTTAATGTGCATTATAATGTACATTATCTTGCAAAATGAATAATTAATTAAATGGACCTGTAATATTGATTTGAGTTTTAAACGGTTTTATTATAAGTGCAAAAAGAGTGCAATCAATATTAAGGAATTATTCTATTCTATTCTGTTCTATTCTATTCTAATGTGCATCATGGCTACTGTACATTATCTTACCAAATAAATAATTATTGCCATTTAATGGACATTAAATATTGATTTTAAAAATGTTGTATTATGTGAGATGAGAATGCAGACCATTAAGGAACAGTACATCATATTATATTATATTAAGTTATGTTATGTTATATAATATTGCACTTTAATGTTCATTATGCTCTACATTATCTTGCAAAATAAATAATTTAATAAATGGACCTGAAATATGATCAATAAGTACTAAAATCAATAAGAATCAACAAAAACATTTTTTAAGTCAGTTTAATGTAATTTAAGTTGAAGTGACTTAAACATCCAAGTTGATTGTACTTAAAAATTTAAGGCAGCAACTTTTTTTCTTTTTTTTTTCTTCTTTTTTTTCTTTTTTTATAGTGCAGAAACGGAAATATGTGCATGTTTTGATTGGTTCAGGCCCTGGAGCATATGGCCTGGCAGCTCAACACACTCTTCTGGCCAAGAGCGTCTCAAAGCTTCTCCTGGAAGAGTCTGCTGTCCTTTATCCTCGACTTCCAGACAAGGACAAGTTCAGCACGTCACTGGAGCTTTATCACAGGTGATTCATGCACTGCAGGAGTGTTTGCTTCTATCTGCATATTTATGTCTAGTAAAACATGAAATACCGTCATAAAATATAATCATTAGCATTTTAAACTATGATAATCTAAGCAAAGGATTTAAACAGTATCTCCTCTTAGAGCTTTCAAGCTACAACCACCAAACTCGGCTCAGACATTTCTGACTCGGGTTGCTGTTTCTTTTCTAACTGATCCGACTTAGGAATTTCGTTAAACGGATGATCAAAACTACGTAAGTCCCATAGACTTTCATTGAGGGGGGTCAAAACTTCTGTACAATAAGACTTATTGAGTATCACTAGCAAAGTTTAATGTATATACTATGCTAAAACATGCTAGCAACATGCTAATCCATGCTAGCTTTGTGGTAACGCATGTTAGCAACCTGTTAAAACATGCTAGCAATGTGTTAATCATACTAACAAAATGCTAGCAAAATGTTAATCATGCTAACAACATGATAAAACATGTCAGTAATGTGTTAAACCAATGCTAGCAACATTATAGCAATGTGTTAAATCATGCTAGCAACATGTTAACAACATGTTAATCATGCTAACAACATGATAAAACATTCAATGTGTTAAAACATGCTAATCCATGCTAGCTTTGTGGTAAATCATGCTAACAAAATACTGCAACATGCTAATCTGGCTAACAACATGATAAAACATGTCAGGAATGTGTTAAACCATGCTAGCAACTTTTTAG
>CM040801.1:2280000-2282500 GCA_022829025.1 Squalius cephalus
GACACAGACAAACACACAACACAGCTGACACAGGCAAACACACAACACAGCTGACACAGACAAACACACAACACAGCTGACACAGGCAAACACACAACACAGCTGACACAGACAAACACACAACACAGCTGACACAGGCAAACACACAACACAGCTGACACAGGTAAACACACAACACAGCCGACACAGGCAAACACAACACAGCCGACACAGGTAAACACACAACACAGCCGACACAGGTAAACACACAACACAGCTGACACAGGTAAACACACAACACAGCTGACACAGGCAAACACACAACACACCTGACACAGGCAAACACACAACACAGCTGACACAGGGAAACACACAACACAGCCGACACAGGCAAACACACAACATAGCTGACACAGGCAAACACACAACACAGCTGACACAGGCAAACACACAACACAGCTGACACAGGTAAACACACAACACAGCTGACACAGGCAAACACACAACACACCTGACACAGGCAAACACACGACACAGCTGTCACAGGCAAACACACAACACAGCTGACACAGGGAAACACACAACACAGCTGACACAGGCAAACACACAACACAGCCGACACAGGCAAACACACAACACAGCTGACACAGGTAAACACACAACACAGCCGACACAGGCAAACACAACACAGCCGACACAGGTAAACACACAACACAGCCGACACAGGTAAACACACAACACAGCTGACACAGGTAAACACACAACACAGCTGACACAGGCAAACACACAACACACCTGACACAGGCAAACACACAACACAGCTGACACAGGGAAACACACAACACAGCCGACACAGGCAAACACACAACATAGCTGACACAGGCAAACACACAACACAGCTGACACAGGCAAACACACAACACAGCTGACACAGGTAAACACACAACACAGCTGACACAGGCAAACACACAACACAGCTGACACAGACAAACACACAACACAGCTGACACAGGCAAACACACAACACAGCCGACACAGGTAAACACACAACACAGCCGACACAGGTAAACACACGTGCTAGAAGAGTTTTTGTTTTGTTGTTTTAAAAGACCATCAAGCGGTATCTCTGGTCGTAATCAGTCCTTCACTGACCAATCAGAGTTCATTAGCAGAATGCTAGCGTGTTATGGGCAACAACAACTCAACCTGTAAGAAATCGAAAGGACATAAGTACTCGTTCATTCAACTTTCGACCTATAACCCATGTTGAACTTGCAAAACCTACAATCAAATCTGAGATTTCTCAACGGCAATCGGGTGAAAGAGACAAATTTAGCCATCTAGCCCCATAGACTCCCATTCATTCTGCACTCATGGGCGATCGCCCCCAGTGGAGCTCTGGTGGAACTACAACCACAATTCGGTACAATAGGACTTAATAGGGAGTGGCCAGGCTCTCCATAGACGGGCTCTGGTAACAGTCTCAGTATATTATGCCGCGTTCCAGGCAACCTGTAACCCGTGTTTTTCCAACTCGTAACTGGGAGTACATCGATCTAGTACGAGTTCACGGGTGGGAAGTCACGGGATTGACTGCCGTTCCAGTGCACTTTCACAGGTATAAGGTTGGAAAAACACGGGTTACAGGTTGCCTGGAACGCGGCATTAGATCCATGCATTTGCTCTTAAAGTGACAGTAGCCTAATATTCCTGCAGCTGTCTGTGTTTTTAATGTTAATCAAACAACGAAGGACAAAGAAAAAATCACTCACTGCTCTTGACTGAATTTTTTTTTTTAACTTTAATAAGGATTCATTCATTAAGGATGTTTAATGTATAAAGTGAAGACTACGCACTGTTATTTTACATTTGCGTAAATTTCTGTACCTGAAAACTCCTTTTAGTCCTCCCTGAAAAACCTGAAAAGCTCTGTTTATTTAATTTGTATCTTTGTGCTGTTGTATTTATTTGTGCTTTTGCTTCTAATTTGATTATGTGTTTTTATTTTATCATAAAATAATTATTAATAAATGCATGCACAATTATCCGTGAACTTGATAAATGTTGCAGATATGTTTTACTATGCACAAACAAATGCCTTTCAACTTCTGTGTGCAAAATTCAGAATTAAATGAATGTGCAGCAATTTGTACAAACAGAGAGTCTCAGGCCAGAGGATCTCGTCCGCATCACAGGTTATACTGGCCCTAGCCAGGCAGCGAGGGGTAAAATCCTCATGCCTGATCCCCGCTGGCACGCATCAACTGAAATATTTGGCAGGCTTCTTCCATTCCACCGTCTCTGTGTTCTAGAAAAATAGAAGTACTGATTACTGTAACTAAAACACATCCTTTTTACAGAATGGAAGCATTCAGAAAACTCTGTATGTGAGGCAATCTGATGCATTTCTTTTTATTCCAGTAGTATAGGGCAACATCTACAGTTCATGTGTGTGTTGTCACAGCACAGTGACTGCACTCAACAGTTACAGTAGAGAGCAGTCTGAAGCACATCTACTGTT
>CM040801.1:2285000-2310000 GCA_022829025.1 Squalius cephalus
TCCATTGTTCCAAAACCCGATGAACGGACTCTGGTCCTTCTATCTATCTATTGAAGGTTCTGATTGGTGTATGATCAGTTTTGACTCTTAGTGTTTCCACTTGGGTAACTGTGTGCTAACTGAGCTGAAGCTGTGCTGACTTGAGTGAACAATATTGAATGCTAGTGCTTTCTAAATTACAACATAGTGTAGACAGTGAGAAACGAAGGGGCAGTTTTGTGTGTAGATTTTTGCAGTGACAGTTCAACAAATCTGACTTATGTGTCAAAACAGGGAATAGTGTTTATAGTTTAGGGAAATGGGTGTGCTTTTTGATAAATGGCGTTATGGTTTTGAAATTTTAGTTCAAAAGCCTGGGTATAGTGTTTAAGCAATCAAGAAAAACTGTAATGAAGACTAAATGACATAAGATGTAAATAACATAACTCATACAGTATGACATGCTCGTGTCCTGAGTCATTATAACCCTGTTGAGACTCATCATGACTTTACTCATCTCAATAGAAGGGATTTGTAACAAGCAAAACGTCTCCTTCTCGTAGGTTAATTTGTTAATCATATAATTTCTGAGATGATTCCAGCTGTGAGTTTAAAAGATCATGTTATCCTGAGTCTCATGCCCAACAGCTACACAATAACACATGGGTGAAACTCGCAGAAACAGGTTTTGGGTCATATTTCACCTCAAAATCCAAAGAAAACAATACAAATATTGTATTTTAATCCTAAATAAGCATGTTTCCTTCCCAATTTCTTATTGTTTTGTGCATTTTAGCATTAGAGTGAAAAATGACTTGTAATTGCTGTACAATAATTTGCATTAGCTTAATTTAAAGGCATTTTGCACCAAATATTTCCATAATCTATACTTCATGCATTAAGTTCTTTATTCAGTGCATTGCAGTAATGAGATTTAGCTTCTTAACTGTCATGAAAATGAAGTCACACTGCTAAAAATAACCTTAAAATAGGCTCCATTTTCTTTATGCAAAATATAATTGTTTTCTCCTGGTTTTGCGGTGAAACCCGGACATGTTTTATGAAATGCATAGTGAACCGAGATCAGCAGAGTTGCATAATGTCTGTGTGTTTGTGTGTTTTAAAGTAAGCGTCTGTTAGGCTTCATCCTGATCATCTCCACCCTCGCCAGAGGCGGCACGGGGGGAAAAAGACAGAACATGTTTGCATGTGTAAATGTGTGTGAAGGACAGCCTAATATTTCTGATGCTCTGGGAAAATCATTAGAGCGACTTCTGAAAAACATGGACCTCTAAATGTGCATCGATACAGTCAAAGAGTGTCAACTTCACATCAGATGTTTCTTTAAAACCCATTAAATTAAATATAGTCAAAACAAAATGTATTCAGACACCTTCAACATTTCTCACATTATCAGTTTATTCGCTATAGTTTGGAAAATGGTAATAAAATATGACGAACTCAGTTGATATTTGACTGGTTTTGTCCGTCCTTCTGTTAGACTGTCTCACACATGAATTATGTTGAATATCTGTCAGCTGTTAAATTTAACTACACTATTAGATAATACCAGTTTAGCTCAACCAATCACCAAGCAATGCTTCATTGTGTTCAGTCTGTGTGTAAAAAGAGCATTAGCAATTAAAGAAAACACACTTCAGCAGAACATGATCAGCTCAAAGTGTCTGAATCATTTTTGCTCCCATTTATTAATGTCACTGGTAGTCTCTGTATGAAGAATTTTTGGGTATAATATGTCACAGTTTACTTTATTTTTCTCTCCTCACTTACATAAATGAACTATAGTGTCCTGCACACACTAGTGAAAAAATATACAAAATGATATCTGGTGTCTGAGTACTTTGTGGTTTGACCGTATAGCCACTCAAATCATTTGATGAGACATTTTTGAGTTCATATTGAGATCTCATAGTTGCACACTTTGGATGTCGTGAGCAAATTTGAGCACAGTTTGAGACTCTGAGAAGAAAAGCTTCAGTGTGGTTCTCTCGGCTATAGAACTCTAGGGTTCTTGACTCGATTTGAAAAAACCCTTTATGCCAAAAGGTTCTGTATATGAAAAAATGTCTTAAATGTTTGCATAATACTTTCATTCTAGTGATTTACGAGCTGTTTAATTCATAAAATGTGATTGCATCGCAAAATGTCATTGCTCTTCTTTCTGCCTTCTTTCTTATGCAATAATGATGTGCATGATTTCTTGCTGAGAAAGAGTTTTCACGAATGCTTCTGATTATGTGTTTGGTGACAGTCAGAGGTTTGGTGAGATGGAACGCGCTTCAGGCTGAGACATGCAGTAAACACCTTCAGAAATGAGCCCAGAGCAATGATTAACCCAGTGAATGTGACAGGCAGAAACTCCCTCTCTCTCTCTCTCTGTGTGTGTGTGTGCGCGGTCAGATGCGCTCATCCACTCGTCCTGGTGTGAAATACTGCAACTGCATGTCTGGGTCCGTTCACACCCACAGAAACACCAGCGTTCTTTTCAAGCCAATGTGAAGCGTCACCCGTAACACATTTTACTTCTGTAATGTGATGTATTTAGAGTCTCAGTAAGTTATTATATTCTGATTACCTAAACAATCAGGAATAACATGCACTGTTGAAGCGTGCACAATAAGAGGAACATGTATTACAAAAGTAAATCATTTAAAACGTGCTCTTAAAAAGGTAATTGCCATACTTTTTAATACTTTTTATATCTCACAATTCCGACTTTTTTCTGACAATTCCGGGTTTATATCTCACAATTCCGACTTTTTTCTGACAATTCCAGGTTTTTATCCCACAATTCCGACTTCTTTCTGACAATTCCGGGTTTACCCACAATTCTGACTTTTTTTAAACAATATCAAGTTTATATCTCACAATTCCGACTTTTTTCTCACAATTCCGAGTTTATCTCACAATTCCGACTTTTTTCTGACAATTCTAGGTTTATATCTCACAATTACGACTTTTTTCTGACAATTCCGGGTTTTTATCCCACAATTCTGACATTTTTTTAACAATATCGAGTTTATATCTCACAATTCCGACTTTTTTCGAACAATTCCAAGTTTATATCTCAAAATTCCGACTTTTTTCTCACAATATCGAGTTTATATCTCACAATTCCGACTTTTTTCGAACAATTCTAAGTTTATATCTCACAATTCCGACTTTTTTTCTGACAATTCCGACTTTTTATCCCACAATTCCGACTTTTTTCTAACAATTCCGAGTTTATATCTCAAAATTCTGACTTTTTTCTCACAATATCGAGTTTATATCGCACAATTCCGACTTTTTTCTAACAATTCTAAGTTTATATCTCACAATTCCGACTTTTTTCTGACAATTCCGGGTTTTTATCCCACAATTCTGACTTTTTTTCCTAACAATTCCGAGTTTATATCTCACAATTACGACTTTTTTCTGACAATTCCGGGTTTTTATCTCGCAATTTCGAGTTTATACCTCAGAATTCTGAGAAGAAAAGTCTGAATTTTGAGTCCTACTTTGTTTGCTCTGTAAATGTGTCCTCTGGGATCTATTTGTCGTCGCTATGACATTTATCATATGTATGCTGATGACACACAGATCTATCTACCTCTCAAAGTCGGGAACGAACAGTCCCTCAAGTCTTTGTTGGACCGTTTGAACGAGCTTAAAATTTGGCTGTCTAAAAACTTTCTCCAGCTTAATGAAAAAAAATCTGAAATTACAATATTTGGTCCACAAAATTGCAAAGAGAAGATAGCCAATATCCTCGCTCCATTAGAAATGGCGGTGAAAGATAGTGTGAGAAATCTTGGCGTAATAGTCGACTCATCGATAAACTCTGTTGTAAAGAATAGCTTTTATCAGCTTAGAGTGATTTCTAAGATAAAACCCCTTCTCACTTCCCAAGATCTGGAGGTCATCGTCCACGCTTTTATTACATCAAGACTAGACTTCTGCAACTCTCTTTATGCAGGGATCTGCCAACGTCAACTGCGTCGTCTACAGCTGGTGCAGAATGGCTTCTGACTGGCACTAAAAAAAGGGACCACTTTACTCCAGTACTACGCTGTCTTCATTGGCTACCGGTTCATTACAGGATTGAGTATAAGATTTTACTAATGGTTTTTAAAGCAATGCATAACATGTCCCCAACTACATTGTTGACCTTTTAGGATCGTACAAATCAGATCAACGAACCAACTTCTGCTGACGGTCCCTTATTCCAAAAAGAAATCAAAGGGTGGCGAGCTTTTGGCCCCCAAGCTGTGGAACAGTCTTCCCTCTCATATCCGGCTAGCTCAGACAATAGAAATTTTTAAGTCTCAATTAAAAACGTATCTTTTTAACCTTGCTTTTAGCAATGTGCATTGTAGATATAATTTACTCTCTTTTAGTTTTCACGATTTTAATTCTTTCTACACTGACCTCACTATACTGTTATAGTGTGTGGTCTTACCTTCATATATGCCTTTATACATGAATGTCTTACTGTTTTTAGTTAACTGTGAAGCACTTTGGGCAACAACGTTGCTATTAAATGTGCTTTATAAATAAATAAAAGTTGAAGCTGAATTGTGAGATAAAGTCACAATAATCATTTTTATTTTATTCTATAGCAGAAAAATAAAAAACTCTGAATTCCCGAAAAGCAATTCAGAATTTTGAGATGTAAACTTGCAATTGTAAGAAAAAATCAGAATATGAGTGCATGCGGAAAGACTCTCATGCAACATGTTCAATTCACTTTCACTGAATGCAGAAGTTGTATTTACATCGTGCAGAGGTTCTGTATTTACTGCAGCGAACGACCTCTGAGTTCGACCTCTGAGAAAGTCAGAGCCACAACACACCGCACCCAAACACACTGATCATTTCAGAAGAGAAGCACCACATCTGATCACATTCACTGGTGCGGATAGTTGGAGTTTAATGTGCACGCATTAGCCGTGTCCTGTGTTAACCTGTTTGATTTCTGGCATACCTGTGCACCACATCTTTATTCAGGTGCCAAGAGTGACTGAAGCTTAATGACAGAAACTGACAGAAATACTCGTCTTTCCTGTTGACCCAGAACCATCACTGGCAAACACTTCAGGATGCACATTCAAATGATCTCTGAGGAACTTGGACTTTTTAAACTCAACATCAAGATTAAAGGCTAAAACATTCATTTCACAAGCATTATATGTAAATAGCCTACGTAAAGGGAAAGTGTTTTAAAACACGTAAAGTCTTGCACCATTTTACATTTTACAAGTACAAGTTTTATATGTGCACAGTACATTTCAAGTTACTAATATGAAAAACTGAAGTTTAATGGATCAGTGTCAAAAAATATGAGATGGGAGAAAAAATATATATGTCAATGCTTTTAATGCATTCAAACGCATTTAATGCATTAAATGCATTTGAATGTATGTATTCAATGCATTTAAATCGTTATGCAAATGCATTTCTGAAAGCGTTCGGTATATGCTCTCTTAATTCATCGGATGTCATAAATCTGCATGCACGATCATTAGCAACAAGTGTGTTTCTGAAAATAGTTTTAAACATGTCATTGTGCTGAATGAAATAGTGAGCTTCCCTGAACAGTACACAGAGAGAGAGAGACACCTCCCTGCAGGCATGTGTGTGTGAGGGTGTGTGTGTTCAGATGCGGGTCTGTGGGAGTGACTATAGATCATTAAACTGCATGTTTAGGGTGTGTGTGTTCAGATGCGGGTCTGTGGGAGTGACTTCAGATCGTTAAACTGCGGCTCTTCCCTGTGGACTGTCCTCAGTCCTCAGTCCAGTTGCGCTCGGAGGATCTTCACGACTGGTTTCATCTGGAGCTGCGGGTCTGATCTCAGGTTCACTTTTTAAACTCCGCCATTTTAGGTGTAAAGCTGAGGCTCAGTCATCATGAGCATGTACGGCTCGCAGCGCGGGCTCAACATGATGGGACGCCGCACGGGATCGCGCAGCGAGATCAACGCGACGCCCGCGTATCCGTACGCGCGCAGTGAGGCGGTGGTGCAGCATGTGAATAATGGGTTAACACAGGAATATGTGGAGACTGGAAGATACGACCAAAGTTTCTCCAGAGGCTCGATGAGCGCGGGACAAGTGTGAGTAAACACCTGTTACCTGCGTTTGTGTTTGTGTGTGTGTGTGTGCTTGTAACGTAGGCTTCTGCAAGTGTGTGCGTCATTTCACCTCTGTAAAAAATGATGATCAATAAGTTATGACAACATATGGTTTTACATTGCTTTAACTCATCAAAATAAGTTAAGCAATTTTCAACTTTTTTATAAGTTATTCAAGATTTAACAATTTCAGTTTAATGTCATTTAAGTTTAAATGACTTAAACATCCAAGTTGATTGTACTTAAATTAAAGCAGCAACTTTTTTTTTTACAGTGTACAATATACATAATAATTTAAATTAGATTAAAGGTTTGCATTAACATAGCCTACACTAGTATATGCTAATGCAACATTTGTTTTGGTCTGCGAACAGGTAATAAGTTGCTGCATTAAATATTTAAGCAGTCAACTTGAATGTTTGTCATTTCAACTTAAATTAAATGAGTTGAATCTTATATAACTCATAAAAAGAAATGGAAAACTGAGTTAAAGCAATTGTAAAAAACATATGTTGTCATAAGTTATTGATCATGTTTTTTTTAGTGTACAACAAAAATAAATGTCATGCATAATGTGAGTATTCAGTGTTCCATCAAAGAAAAAATGTAATTTTATACAAAATGGTTTCCATTTAGATCATTCAAACTAGTTTTAAAAACAATAACACATAGAGAAGTAGGCCTTTTTAACAAAGAGTGAAGGAGTAAAACTTAAATAGTGCTCAGTCAAGTAAGTGAAACTGTATTATAATACAGCAGATGTTCAAAGGTTAATAATAAGCACATCAGAGGCTGTCATAACTGCCAGAACGTGAGTTATAAAGGGTTATAAAGCATGGTTGTGTAATGTTGAATGTAGGCCTGTGCTGGCAGGTGTAACACAATCCCTGCTGCTTCTGTGTGGCTCTTTGTGTTTCTCCGTGAGTTTACAGGTCACTTTCAGACTCTTGTCCTGCAAAGCTTCCTGTAAACCTATTGCAGATCCTGCGGGAAAAGCCGAGCGTATCCAGGCACTCCACAGAAGTTCATGAGTCATTTGGCAGCCACTGCTCATAAACATGAATAACGACTCTGTTGTGCATTCATATGCATATTCTCCATTCAAATGAGACTCTCATCTCGCATCGTTTAGAAGTGTCTGTTTTCTGTTTGTTTACTGGCATAATCTCATTTGTTGAACTTTTGCACTGAAATATTACATTTGTTTCACTTGTTTTAAACGCCTACTCAAGATATTAATGTAAAATAATGCAGCAGATAAAATTAAATCAAATAAAACAATATTTTAATTTGGTTTATTTTAAGGATATATTTTAATGTTTATATATTTTATTTTCAACAATATGTTTTAAAAATGCTTTATATATAGTATAATAATAAATTATAATAATTAAAAACTTTTAAATATATAATATTTTAAATATATTTTCAATAATATAATGTCATATTTTAATATACACATTTTTAAATTATGTATATTTAATATATTTTAATATATATATGATGCACCAGATAAAATTAAATAAAATAAAAAATATTTTAATATGGTTTATTTTAATTAATTTTAATATTTATATATTCAATTTATATAAACAAACTGTATTATAATAAATAATAATTTAAAAAGTATGCTTTAAAATGCTTTTTATATACATATAATATTTATATACTTTTTTAAATATATAGCATATATATACCATTAAATATTTAAATATATTCTTAATAATATAATATGTCATATTTTGTATAAACATCAAAAATTATTGTTATATATATAATATTTATATACTTTTTTAAATATA
The DNA here is from genome assembly GCA_022829025.1 of Squalius cephalus. NCBI lineage: Eukaryota > Metazoa > Chordata > Actinopteri > Cypriniformes > Leuciscidae > Squalius > Squalius cephalus. The sequence goes on from CM040801.1 coordinate 2,292,916, forward strand.
TAGCATATATATAGCATTAAATATTTAAATATATTCTTAATAATATAATATGTCATATTTTGTATAAACATCAAAAATTATTGTTATATATATATGTATATATATGTATCATTTTGTATTTGTTTTACATTTTAAAGTTAAAGTCTAAGTTTTACACAGTCAATCTGATGCATGTTTTTGAAACGTTAAAAGCGTTCGCTTTAAGTATATTTTTCCAACAGAAGCTGATATGCTTGATTGTTTCGACACAACATTAAACTGCCTTTATCTAGATTATTAATTGGATAAAAGATCTATAACTAACTATAAATGTTAGCTGGAAACATAAAACCTGTAATATAATATAACCTGCCAAATATAAGCCAGGACGTATTGGAAGCGAAACAGTGTTGTTTTCAGTATGGAGAGATTGATTGTGAATGAGTTTGACCTGCGTCGGCTTCGACCGAGAGATCTCGCAGGAATGCATCGCAGTAAAACAGAGAAGAACAAGCTGTTCATAAACCACCAAGAATCTGTCAGTTGTCTGTGGAGAAGTGTTTACTCTCACAGGGTGAACAGTGTAAAGCCCGTTCATACATCTCTGTCTTGCTTAAACACACTGAAAATTGCATTTATTGGTCAAACGTTTGGAATAAATAAGATTTTTTTTTGTGTTTTTTGAGTCTGTTTACCAAGGCTGCATTTATTTGATGCAGTAAAAACAGTGAAATATTATTATGATTTAAAAGAAATGTTTTCTATTTGAATGCATTTTAAAATGTAATTTATTCCTGTGATGCAAAGCTGATTTTTAGTTTTTTTTTGTCCCACCAGTTCTGCCTCCATGCAGTCAATGCAACAGCGGATCTTTCTTCTGCAGGGCCAGGGCCAGGATTACCTGGACAAGACTGCATTCATATTAAAGTCTGTGAGTAGCATATACACACACACACAGGTTTGACCTTCCACTGTGGATTTAAGCTCATTTCAAGAGTTCACAGGATCGTAAATGTGCTGTAAAGCTCATGAGAATCATGAGAGTCTGTTTGCTGCGTTCATACGCACATAATTCACATTTCTCAGATAATAAAAGGCTCATGTAATGAGTCATTCTGGAGAAAATGAAAGTGAAACACGTGAATAGTGCATGTGTTACAATAATAGTTTATTTTAGTTCATTACTTTACACATATTTAACTAATTATTCATATTTTGTTGTTTTATTTTCATCGTTACCTCAGTTTTTCTCTTTTTGTGTGTGTGTGTGTGTGTTTTTATTTATTATTTACCGGTATGTATCACAAAAATAATATAAGAAAAATATATATAATATAAAAAAAATTAGTTTACAATGAAAAAAAAAGTATCCTTATTTACTCGCCGTCATGTTGTTCGAAGCCTGAATGTTCTTCTGCGGAATATAAAAGTATAAAAAAGTACCAAAAAAACATCATAAATAGTCCCATGTACTACTTACATTTTTTATACAGTATTTAAATATTATAGTTATTTGTAATTATTTTCACTTTCCTTCACTTTCATCACGGCAGAAAATATTTCCTTCTTTATTTTCTTATTTTTGTCTTGTTTTCCAGCACAAATATCGAAACATTCATAAATAAAGATACATATTTACTGGAGAAGCAAAATGGCTGAAGATATTAAGTCTTGTTTTCCAATAAAAATGATAAAAAATAAATGTGTTTGTGCTTAAAACAAGGGAAGAAAGGCAAGAAAAATAGACTTTGCTTTTTAATTAGGTTTTTATTTTATTTATCTTACTATATGGACAGGTATTTTCATCTCTTAAGTATAAACTCACTTAATTTTTAATTTTAAGTCTTAAAATCTCCAGTCATTTTGCTACTCAAGTACATGTATCTTGATTTAAGAATGTTTTGATATTTGTGCTGGAAGACTAAACAAAATAAGACAAAAATACCAAATATTAAAGCTTTTTAAAGTTAAAGTTTGAGCATAAAGTCCCTCCAGCAGGAGTTCTTCTCTATATCAGAGTCAGTGTTTCTGAACTCCTGAAACGCCTCCATTGTAGTCTTGAGTTTCTCCCGGGAACGAACACGCCACAATATTCCTCATTATAATAATTAATGCGCAGAATAAAGGGGCGGGGCCTGGTTGAGTTAGTTAGTAGTGTGTTAAACTGGTGGTTATGGAAAGGGGCGGGACATTTCCCAAACACACTCGAAGCGCTTGACCAATCACAACACACTGCTCCAGCCGACCAATCAGAGCACAGTGTGCTTTTCAGAAGGAGGGGCTTCATAGAGACAGGAAGTAAACAGAGCGTTACTGACAGACTGGGAAGAGAGGAGCCGCAACAATGGAGAATATGAGGAGAATAATCAACATTCAAGCAGGAAAACTTGTTCTAGTAGAGAAACAAAAACAATACCTTGAAAAATTGGTCCTCTTTAATGCAACATGTTTGTAGTATCATTGATTTCAGTCATGAAAATCTCTCACTGGCCTGAATAAAGCGAATAGACGACAATGTTGATCATACAAACCTGAGATTATCACAAAACTGATTTTACAGATTTAATTTGTGTTTGTTCTGAAAATGCCAAATAAACAAAGGCCTAAACTCACACACTCGGCAGAGTGACTATTTGGATTTGTTGATCCTGGGCTTTTCTGATGGCTGGTTTCTATTGTTCTCTCTGTGTGTGTGTGTGTGTGTGTGTGTGTGTGTGTGTGTGTGTGTGTGTTTGCGCTGCAGGGCGGAGATGCAAACGCCTTCATGGAAGCTCAGAATTGCCTGGCGTCCGCTGTTGAGATCACCGAACAGCTCCGAGGTTTGGCCATGGAGCTGAACCAGCAGAACCTGCCGTCGGAGAGTGTGATGCGGAGGTGAGACACGTCAGGCATTTACATGTCGTGCAGAAACTTCCCAGGAACCTTGCAGCCTCAGAGTATTACACTAAAAACACCTCAGCAACCACACATCATGTTCTGCATCACATTCGCTTTATTTTGCCATAATATTTAGCGCTGAGAAGACCGGAAATAATGTGGAGTAGGAATGGGGAATTCTGTAAACGAAAGGGATTTAAAAGTCATTTCTGCCTACTATCGGCAGCAATTGTTGTGTGTTATGTGTGTATTTGTATAAGTGGGCCGCCTATCTTGGCCAGGACACTCCTGTAGAAGAGACTTTAATCTCAGTGAGGCTCTCTCCTGGTTAAATAAAAGCTAAAAAAAAAAAATGATATTGCGTAATAATAAATTCAGACAAAGTTAAATTCATTAAAAAAGGCAAAACTGTTGCATGCAAAACTCACATGTCGATATCTTGATAAATGTACACTACCGTTTAAATGTCTGAGTTTATGTAGGAAAGAAATGAACACTGTTATTCAGCGAGGACGCGTTCATCTGACCAAAAGTGGGAGTAAAGACATTTATAATGTTACAAAATATTCTATTTCAAATAAATGCTGTTCTTTTAGAACTTTCAAATAATCTTGAAAAATAAAATGTATCACAGTTTCCACAGAAATATGACTGTTTCCAACATTGATAATAATGCTAAATGTTTCTTGAGCATCAAATCATCATATTAGAGTGATTTCTGAAGGATCATGTGACACTGAAGACTGGAGTAATGATGCTGAACATTCAGCTTTGATCACAGGAATAAATTACACTTTACTATATATTCACATAGACAACAGCTGATTTACACTGGAATAATATTTTACAATTTTTACTGTATTTTGATCAAATAAATGCAGCCTTGATGAGCAGAAGAGACTCTTTCAGAAAAATCTTACGGACCCCAAACCTTTAAACCGTAGTGTACATGCATGAATCCGTATGTTTCTAATAAAATTGGTCAAGAAAAATAGACTTTCCATTTGAATTATAATTATTTATTTATTTTATATTACCATATGGACAGGTTTATTCTTCTTTTAAGTGTAAACTCATTTCTTCCATTTTTTTTTCATTGAAAAACAAGTCATATTAAATCTGAAATCATTTTGCTTCTCAAGTAAATGTGTGTTGATTTAAGAATGTTTAGATATTTGTGCTGGAAAAGACAAAAAAAAAAAAAAAAAGACGAAAAAACTGAAATACTAAAGCAGTGATTGTATGTGAAAGAGCAGCGTGACCGTTCTTCAAACTATCTTCTTTTGCATTACACCGAAGAAAGAAACTCATACGTGTTTGGAACAAAATGAGGATAAACAAACTACTTCACTCAGTTCGTTACAGTTTACTAGATAATCACTTATATTCGTAGACATTAAACTGGATCTTCTGCTTGGTTTTCGTAATAAATCTCAATGCATGATTTTCTATGCTCACTTCCACTGTAACCTTATATTCTCTCTCTCTCTCTGTGTGTGTGTGTGTGTGTGAACAGTGTGCATGTATTTTCCGAGCAGATCCGGGATTTCAGCGGGGCTCTGAGTGGTTCTCAGCAACAGAGGTGGGGCAGCAGAACGATCCGGCGAACCATGAGGCTAAATAAAATAAATAAATAAATAATATTGCGTAATAATAAAGTTAAATTCATTAAAAAAGGCAAAACTGTTGCATGCAAAACTCACATGTCGATATCTTGATAAATGTACACTACCGTTTAAAATGTCTGAGTTTATGTAGGAAAGAAATGAACACTGTTATTCAGCGAGGACGCGTTCATCTGACCAAAAGTGAGAGTAAAGACATTTATAATGTTACAAAATATTCTATTTCAAATAAATGCTGTTCTTTTAGAACTTTCAAATAATCTTGAAAAATAAACTGTATCACAGTTTCCACAGAAATATGACTGTTTTCCACACTGATAATAATGCTAAATGTTTCTTGATCATCAAATCCTCATATTAGAGTGATTTCTGAAGGATCATGTGACACTGAAGACTGGAGTAATGATGCTGAAAATTCAGCTTTGATCACAGGAATAAATTACACTTTACTATATATTCACATAGACAACAGCTGATTTACACTGGAATAATATTTTACAATTTTTACTGTATTTTGATCAAATAAATGCAGCCTTGATGAACAGAAGAGACTCTTTCAGAAAAATCTTACGGACCCCAAACCTTTAAACCGTAGTGTACATGCATGAATCCGTATGTTTCTAATAAAATTGGTCAAGAAAAATAGACTTTCCATTTGAATTATAATTATTTATTTATTTTATATTACCATATGGACAGGTTTATTCTTCTTTTAAGTGTAAACTCATTTCCCCCATTTTTTTTTCATTGAAAAACAAGTCATATTAAATCTGAAATCATTTTGCTTCTCAAGTAAATGCGTGTTGATTTAAGAATGTTTAGATATTTGTGCTGGAAAAGACAAAAAAAAAAAAAAAAAGACGAAAAAACTGAAATACTAAAGCAGTGATTGTATGTGAAAGAGCAGCGTGACCGTTCTTCAAACTATCTTCTTTTGCATTACACCGAAGAAAGAAACTCATACGTGTTTGGAACAAAATGAGGATAAACAAACTACTTCACTCAGTTCGTTACAGTTTACTAGATAATCACTTATATTCGTAGACATTAAACTGGATCTTCTGCTTGGTTTTCGTAATAAATCTCAATGCATGATTTTCTATGCTCACTTCCACTGTAACCTTATATTCTCTCTCTCTCTCTGTGTGTGTGTGTGTGTGTGAACAGTGTGCATGTATTTTCCGAGCAGATCCGAGATTTCGGCGGGGCTCAGAGTGGTCCTCAGCAGCAGAGGTGGGGCAGCAGAACGATCCGGCGGACCATGAGCCGTGAGGAACCCAGCCGTTACTTCAGCGAAGCCATGGCCTGGATCCTCCAGCAGAAGGTACATGACACTCACATGACGGGCTTTCTTTCGCAGGATGGTTCCCCGAGAACTAATGGTTCCCCTTAGGAACGTTTTCCTGGTTGCATTGGCACCGCCAGCAGGAACTCTGAAGTGACGTGAGCCGCGTTTGTCGTTGAGACTTTTATTTTGACGGCGCTGAGAACGACTGAACACTCAGCGCTCGCATTATTCTCCGTGTTCATTAGTTTACGATCTGTCACACCTACCTTGTTTGGTCCGGATTTTCTGACTTTTCAGTTTGATCCGAATCAAAATCACAGGTGTGAACCCTCCCCTGGACCACGATCCGGAGCAAACGGACCAAATTTAGTCAGACGAAAAGAGGAAGTCTCGGTCCGGATCAAACTGAACAAAGTTTTGGTTTGTTTCTAGTGTGAACGCATTTTCTGTATGGTTCGGACTTTCAGAACATTTACAGGAAGTTCCGGATGTTCCCGCAGGATTGCTCGCTCTTCTCCTCCTTTCCTGCCGGCGATGATGAAATGTTCGCACAATGAGGACATTCATTTGGCGAATGTGACTAGCCTCGAGTATAGCTGGAGCTGCAGGGAGTAATGCCATAATAATAATAGTATAGTGGCAACGATATGCGTCTGTCAGAGCCCGTCTACGGAAAGCCTGGCCACTCCCTATTAAGTCCTATTGTACCGAATTGTGGTTGTAGTTCCACCAGAGTTCCACTGGGGGCGATCGCCCATGAGTGCAGAATGAATGGGAGTCTATGGGGCTAGACGGCTAAATGTGTCTCTTTCACCCGATTGCCGTTGAGAAATCTCAGATTTGATTGTAGGTTTTGCAAGTTCAACATGGGTTATAGGTCGAAAGTTGAATGAACGAGTACTTATGTCCTTTCGATTTCTTACAGGTTGAGTTGTTGTTGCCCATAATACGCTAGCATTCTGCTAATGAACTCTGATTGGTCAGTGAAGGACTGATTACGACCAGAGATACCGCTCGATGGTCTTTTAAAACAACAAAACAAAAACTCTTCTAGCACGTGTGTTTACCTGTGTCAGCTGTGTTGTGTGTTTCCCTGTGTCAGATGTGTTGTGTGTTTACCTGTGTCAGCTGTGTTGTGTGTTTCCCTGTGTCAGCTGTGTTGTGTGTTTGCCTGTGTCAGCTGTGTTGTGTGTTTACCTGTGTCAGCTGTGTTGTGTGTTTGCCTGTGTCAGCTGTGTTGTGTGTTTCCCTGTGTCAGCTGTGTTGTGTGTGTACCTGTGTCAGCTGTGTTGTGTGTTTGCCTGTGTCAGCTGTGTTGTGTGTTTACCTGTGTCAGCTGTGTTGTGTGTTTGCCTGTGTCAGCTGTGTTGTGTGTTTCCCTGTGTCAGCTGTGTTGTGTGTGTACCTGTGTCAGCTGTGTTGTGTGTTTCCCTGTGTCAGCTGTGTTGTGTGTGTACCTGTGTCAGCTGTGTTGTGTGTTTCCCTGTGTCAGATGTGTTGTGTGTTTACCTGTGTCAGCTGTGTTGTGTGTTTCCCTGTGTCAGCTGTGTTGTGTGTTTGCCTGTGTCAGCTGTGTTGTGTGTTTACCTGTGTCAGCTGTGTTGTGTGTTTGCCTGTGTCAGCTGTGTTGTGTGTTTCCCTGTGTCAGCTGTGTTGTGTGTGTACCTGTGTCAGCTGTGTTGTGTGTTTGCCTGTGTCAGCTGTGTTGTGTTTCCCTGTGTCAGCTGTGTCGTGTGTTTACCTGTGTCAGCTGTGTTGTGTGTTTGCCTGTGTCAGCTGTGTTGTGTGTTTGCCTGTGTCGGATGTGTCGTGTGTTTACCTGTGTCAGCTGTGTTGTGTGTTTACCTGTGTCAGCTGTGTTGTGTGTTTGCCCGTGTCAGCTGTGTTGTGTGTTTGCCCGTGTCAGCTGTGTTGTGTGTTTGCCTGTGTCAGCTGTATTGTGTGTTTACCTGTGTCAGCTGTGTTGTGTGTTTCCCTGTGTCAGCTGTGTTGTGTGTGTACCTGTGTCAGCTGTGTTGTGTGTTTGCCTGTGTCAGCTGTGTTGTGTTTCCCTGTGTCAGCTGTGTCGTGTGTTTACCTGTGTCAGCTGTGTTGTGTGTTTGCCTGTGTCAGCTGTGTTGTGTGTTTGCCTGTGTCGGATGTGTCGTGTGTTTATCTGTGTCAGCTGTGTTGTGTGTTTACCTGTGTCAGCTGTGTTGTGTGTTTGCCTGTGTCGGCTGTGTCGTGTGTTTCCCTGTGTTGTGTGTTTACCTGTGTTGTGTGTTTACCTGTGTCGGCTGTGTTGTGTGTTTACCTGTGTTGTGTGTTTACCTGTGTTGTGTGTTTACCTGTGTCAGCTGTGTCGTGTGCTTACCTGTGTCAGCTGTGTTGTGTGTTTGCCTGTGTCAGCTGTGTTGTGTATTTACCTGTGTCAGCTGTGTTGTGTGTTTGCCTGTGTCGGCTGTGTCGTATGTTTACCTGTGTTGTGTGTTTACCTGTGTCGGCTGTGTCGTGTGTTTACCTGTGTCAGCTGTGTTGTGTGTTTACCTGTGTCAGCTGTGTTGTGTGTTTACCTGTGTCAGCTGTGTTGTGTGTTTACCTGTGTCAGCTGTGTTGTGTGTTTACCTGTGTCAGCTGTGTTGTGTGTTTACCTGTGTCAGCTGTGTTGTGTTTACCTGTGTCAGCTGTGTTGTGTGTTTACCTGTGTTGTGTGTTTACCTGTGTCAGCTGTGTCGTGTGTTTACCTGTGTCAGCTGTGTTGTGTTTACCTGTGTCAGCTGTGTTGTGTGTTTACCTGTGTCAGCTGTGTTGTGTGTTTGCCTGTGTCGGCTGTGTCGTGTGTTTGCCTGTGTCAGCTGTGTTGTGTTTACCTGTGTCAGCTGTGTTGTGTGTTTACCTGTGTCAGCTATGTTGTGTGTTTGCCTGTGTCAGCTGTGTTGTGTGTTTACCTGTGTCAGCTGTGTTGTGTGTTTCCCTGTGTCACCTGTGTTGTGTGTTTACCTGTGTCAGCTGTGTCGTGTGTTTGCCTGTGTCAGCTGTGTTGTGTGTTTACCTGTGTCAGCTGTGTCGTGTGTTTGCCTGTGTCAGCTGTGTTGTGTGTTTCCCTGTGTCGGCTGTGTCGTGTGTTTGCCTGTGTCAGCTGTGTTGTGTGTTTACCTGTGTCAGCTGTGTCGTGTGTTTGCCTGTGTCAGCTGTGTTGTGTGTTTGCCTGTGTCAGCTGTGTCGTGTGTTTGCCTGTGTCAGCTGTGTCGTGTGTTTGCCTGTGTCTGCTGTGTTGTGTGTTTCCCTGTGTCAGCTGTGTCGTGTGTTTGCCTGTGTCGGCTGTGTCGTGTGTTTGCCTGTGTCGGCTGTGTTGTGTGTTTACCTGTGTCAGCTGTGTTGTGTGTTTGCCTGTGTCGGCTGTGTCGTGTGTTTACCTGTGTCAGCTGTGTGTGTTTGCCTGTGTCAGCTGTGTTGTGTGTTTCCCTGTGTCAGCTGTGTTGTGTGTTTGCCTGTGTCAGCTGTGTCGTGTGTTTGCCTGTGTCTGCTGTGTCGTGTGTTTCCCTGTGTCAGCTGTGTCGTGTGTTTACCTGTGTCAGCTGTGTTGTGTGTTTGCCTGTGTCAGCTGTGTTGTGTGATTCCCTGTGTCAGCTGTGTTGTGTGTTTGCCTGTGTCAGCTGTGTTGTGTGTTTCCCTGTGTCAGCTGTGTTGTGTGTTTGCCTGTGTCAGCTGTGTCGTGTGTTTGCCTGTGTCAGCTGTTGTGTGTTTGCCTGTGTCAGCTGTGTTGTGTGTTTGCCTGTGTCAGCTGTGTTGTGTGTTTCCCTGTGTCAGCTGTGTTGTGTGTTTGCCTGTGTCAGCTGTGTTGTGTGTTTCCCTGTGTCAGCTGTGTCGTGTGTTTGCCTGTGTCAGCTGTGTCGTGTGTTTGCCTGTGTCAGCTGTGTCGTGTGTTTACCTGTGTCAGCTGTGTTGTGTGTTTGCCTGTGTCAGCTGTGTTGTGTGTTTCCCTGTGTCAGCTGTGTTGTGTGTTTGCCTGTGTCAGCTGTGTTGTGTGTTTCCCTGTGTCAGCTGTGTTGTGTGTTTGCCTGTGTCAGCTGTGTCGTGTGTTTGCCTGTGTCAGCTGTTGTGTGTTTGCCTGTGTCAGCTGTGTCGTGTCTTTCCCTGTGTCAGCTGTGTTGTGTGTTTGCCTGTGTCAGCTGTGTCGTGTGTTTCCCTGTGTCAGCTGTGTTGTGTGTTTCCCTGTGTCAGCTGTGTCGTGTGTTTACCTGTGTCAGCTGTGTTGTGTGTTTCCCTGTGTCAGCTGTGTTGTGTGTTTCCCTGTGTCAGCTGTGTTGTGTTTCCCTGTGTCAGCTGTGTTGTGTGTTTCCCTGTGTCGGCTGTGTCGTGTGTTTGCCTGTGTCAGCTGTGTTGTGTGTTTCCCTGTGTCAGCTGTGTTGTGTGTTTCCCTGTGTCGGCTGTGTCGTGTGTTTGCCTGTGTCAGCTGTGTTGTGTGTTTCCCTGTGTCAGCTGTGTTGTGTGTTTCCCTGTGTCAGCTGTGTTGTGTGTTTACCTGTGTCGGCTGTGTCGTGTGTTTACCTGTGTCAGCTGTGTCGTGTGTTTCCCTGTGTCAGCTGTGTTGTGTGTTTCCCTGTGTCAGCTGTGTTGTGTGTTTCCCTGTGTCAGCTGTGTTGTGTGTTTGCCTGTGTCAGCTGTGTCGTGTGTTTCCCTGTGTCAGCTGTGTTGTGTGTTTCCCTGTGTCAGCTGTGTTGTGTGTTTCCCTGTGTCAGCTGTGTTGTGTGTTTGCCTGTGTCAGCTGTGTTGTGTTTCCCTGTGTCAGCTGTGTTGTGTGTTTGCCTGTGTCGGCTGTGTTGTGTGTTTCCCTGTGTCAGCTGTGTTGTGTGTTTACCTGTGTCAGCTGTGTTGTGTGTTTACCTGTGTCAGCTGTGTTGTGTGTTTACCTGTGTCAGCTGTGTTGTGTGTTTCCCTGTGTCAGCTGTGTTGTGTGTTTGCCTGTGTCAGCTGTGTCGTGTGTTTCCCTGTGTCAGCTGTGTTGTGTGTTTCTCTGTGTCGGCTGTGTCGTGTGTTTGCCTGTGTCAGCTGTGTTGTGTGTTTCCCTGTGTCAGCTGTGTTGTGTGTTTCCCTGTGTCAGCTGTGTTGTGTGTTTGCCTGTGTCAGCTGTGTCGTGTGTTTCCCTGTGTCAGCTGTGTTGTGTGTTTCCCTGTGTCGGCTGTGTCGTGTGTTTGCCTGTGTCAGCTGTGTTGTGTGTTTCCCTGTGTCAGCTGTGTTGTGTGTTTCCCTGTGTCAGCTGTGTTGTGTTTCCCTGTGTCAGCTGTGTTGTGTGTTTGCCTGTGTCAGCTGTGTTGTGTGTTTACCTGTGTCAGCTGTGTTGTCGATGCCTCGAGAGAAAAGAAAGTGTAGAGCTGAAAGCACCAAAGTGACTGAAGGATTGCCGTAAAGCAGTATCTCTGGTCGTACGATGTGTATGACGTCATTGACACTTTAAAAGACTTTTTAAAGCAAATAAGTGACTCTAAAAAATCTTACACCCAGCAATGTGTAATTTCTTTGCATCTCCTTTCGAATACAACATTCAAATTACTAGACAAAAAATTATATCCGAAGAAAAGTGGATTTTGAGGGGTATAGCGCCATAGACCTCCATTCATTCTGCACTCGTCCTGTGAGCGCCCTCATGTGGAGCCAGAGTGGAACTGCACTCGTCCTGTGAGCGCCCTCATGTGTAGTCAGAGTGGAACTGCAACCAGTTCAGAAGCCGGAAGTTTACTGAGAGTGGAAGTTCTCCCCTTATTAGACATTCTCTGCGTCTGTTCATTCATTCCTGTCAAAGTTACCCGCCGAACTGACAACACGCTGACGTCAGACGCACGTCCGTTTACAAGCGAATCAATGTCGAGATGCAGCCCACAGAGATGATGATGACAGGACGGAAGTGTATCATGTAAAGTTCTTTAGTGCGCTCGCATAACTGCACTGTGAAACCAAACCAAAACTGACCGAATGTGTAAAATGTATCAAAACATGAACTTTGGTGCGGACCTCGGTGTGAAAGCGCCCTAACAGTCCTGTCTATAATACGTGATTATATAGAACTGTTATACAGGGAAAGTAGACAGTAATGAAGAGGTATTAGCATGTGTCGTGTGGATGCTGAGCAGAAACACATGATCATGTTTCTCTCGGTCTCCTCAAAGTCGCGTTGGGTTTTCTCCTCCGCGTAAAGGTTACGAGGCTCATCTATCACTGTTTTCATGTTCGTAGAGCTAGTTTCTGGAGTAAATATATAGGCTATAATCTGTGTGTTTACACTGCTTTTTTAAAAATGGCGGGTGCTGGTGTTTGCGTGCGTTCGGCCAATCAGCGAACACTAACGTCACAGATAGTTCCTATAGCGCTGGTTTAAACCGACTCAATTAAATTAGCTAAATTGGGTCCTCTAAAAGCTAAATTAGCTCCTCTTAAAGCTAAATTAGGTCCTCTAAAAGGAGTTGCTAGAACTAAAATCGTTCCTGGTTCCTGCGGTGCGAACAAACACACAGAAGCCCCTATAGCTGTCGTCTCTCTTCAGAACCTTATCGAAGTCTCGAAACTCTTACACTGCTTTATCCAAGCAAGACACAACACGTTTCAGGTGTTTCAGGACTGGCCATGTTTGCAGCCGATTATAATAAAGCACGATTGTGAAATATTGCAATGGCTTTAATGTAGTTTCTATGTTATTTGATATAAACGTATATCAAATATATATATATATATATATATATATATATAAATATATATATATTAATAAATATATAAATCAGTATAGATATGAAAATATACAAAATATAGTAATAAATAAAACAAATCTAAATGTACACTAGTTTTGAAAGAAGTCCTTGCTGAATAAGATTGTAAATATCTTTTGAATGCTAGTGTATTTGATATACTAATATACAGTATAAGTGAAGCAGGATTCTCAACCAATGAGATCTCAGCGTGGGCGGAGCTTCTCAGCCTGATGTGACAGAAATAGACATCAACTTGACAGCACAGAGATAGCAGTTATCTCGCGCGCTCTGTGCCGATAGGACTCGGGTGAGAAGTTTTCCCAGGACAGACAGAGCGAGAGAAAACGAAAGAAAAACTGAGCAGACGAAATGAAACTCAGAGAGATTAGAGCGAGACATCCAGCCAAAATACACAAACTGCCTCTCACTCGACCACAGAAACACTGCTTTCAGACTCAAACTGTTGACCCAGCATTACTCTCTCTCTCTCTGTCTCTCTCTGTCTCTCTCTCTCTCTCTGTCTCTCTCTCTCTCTCTCTCTCTCTCTCTCTCTCTCTCTCTCTCTCTCTCTCTCTCTCTCTCTCTCTCTCTCTCTCTCTCTCGTCTCCTCTGTCTCTCTCTCTCTCTCTCTCTAAGCCCCCAGAATTCCTCAGACCCACGCAGGGGTCAGTAATGACACGACACTCCTCCTGTCAGCGAGGTCAGAGTTAATGAAAAACAGACGTTTGCTGTGTGTTTTCCCAGTAACGGGGAAAGTTCCTGCAAGGTTCTCTCTGCCAGTAACATTAGCATAAAAACATTATTTCTTTGTATCATTTATTATAAAAAAATAGAGATTTATGTTTTGTTTTTGTTTTTTAAAAAATGTTTCTACTTGTTTCAGAATGTTCCGAGAACGTTCAAAAGTAACATTCCATATTTGTTTGAAGAATGATGAAATGGAATGTTCAAAAACATTCTTGCAGTAACGTTAATGAACATTCATTCAGAGTTATCTGACCTTTAATAATGTTCAAAAAATGCACTGTTGGTTAAAATGCTACATTTGTTTTACATTGTGTGTGTAAATGAATATTCTTGGACTTGGCGCTGAAACCCAAAGCTCAGGACAATAGAGACACCAGAATAACAATATTCATGATTCTGAAGCTGAAAATACAGAATTATTTTAGACTAATATCCTTGAACTCTTTCACTGACTAGATATATATAAAATAACGTAGGACACTTTTAACTGGTAACAGACATTTGGCATTATCAGGACACACAAATATTCCCCCATTGCATTATTATACATTATATTCAACTTTATATATAGTAGTTTAATGTAGTACTGACCCTAAAACTCTGAAAACTTGAATTTTTTTGGTGAATTTTTTATTTTGGGTGAACTATCCACGATACATATTGTTGCATTGCGATATATTGAGACGGCTCTGTTATCTGTACATCGATCGTGGAAGTTTTTTTTCTGAAACATTTTATGTTGGATGTTTAACGTTTTCTAAATGTTGCTACATGTTTCAGAACGTCCCGAAAACATTCCAAACTTGTTTGAAGAATGATGAAATGGAATGTTCACTTTAACATTCGCATTACCAAAAACATTGTTAAAAAACTGGACGTTTGAACTTTCAGAAAGAATATTTTTAGAACTAAACAGGAACGTAAGTTATGCAAATACATATTTTTATTATGATATTGATACTGCAGTTAATCCACTGCATACGGAGCAGAAAACAACAGACAGACTTCCAGTGTAAACACTTAAAATAGGAACGCTTTAGTTTTGATGCAACAAAACAAGCCATGAGATTCAGTGTGAGTTGTAATTAAATTTTAGTTGACAGTCTAAACATCCTTTAACCAATTTCAGCTAGCTGTAAATCTATCAATCAATCAATCATTTTATTTCTAAAGCACTTTAAAAACAACACGTGTTGAGTGTGAAGTGTGTGTGTGTGTGTGTGTGAGCAGCGCATGATCGAGACGTCATCATGGGGAGATGATCTAGAAACCATCCAGCAGCAGATGACCAATCACAGCACGTTTCACAGCTCCATCCAGAGAAGTGCGGAGGTGGATCGAGCCCGAGCGGATCTGGTGAGTTCAGGACTACACACACACACACACACACACACACACACACACGTGACCTTCAGCACTGAGAGATCTCGATCTGCACCACATGGCTGCGGGACTGGACCTTTAGAAACTGTGCATGAGTTTATGTTCATGTCTGGTTTGCTTTAAACATGTAATATTGAGGGTTAGAGCTCAAATTCAGATTTATTTGATCACGGTACATCGTTCACCTCAAAACCACAAGAAAAATATAAGAAATAATAGTGTACAAATATACAATATAGCCTACTTTTAGGACAGGCATTTTTTGTGTGCATTTTATTCATAATAAATATCTATAATGATTACAATGCAATTTGTTTTTTACTGCACACACACACACACACACACACACACACACACACACACACACACATATATATATATATATATATATATATATATATATATATATATACTGTATATATACACATATACTATATGGGCCATTCTACAGAATTGGTGCAAAGTCAGAGTTGGAAACATCTTGAAATTTTTTTGTTTTTTCCCACAAATTTTGCATGTATGCAAATTGTATAATATCCAAGGTATGCTTTTCTAGTAATTGTGCAGTTAATTCTCATATTGTATTTTCAGAAAATGCTGGAATATTTTCCTTCTCCCCAAATTTGTCACTACCGAAACACAATATTAAATAATTTATTAAGAAGGCTTATAATGACCTATTAAGATTTTGTTTACATCTACCTTATAAATATATATTTTTTCTATTTTTAAAAAATATTTTTACTGGTTAAATCAATAAAGATTATAATTTTAATAATATTTTAAGTGTGATTTATGAGATTTGTTGTATTTTGAACCCAATCTTTCTTTGTAGAAGGCATAAAGTTTATCGTACTGATTTCAAAGTTAAGGATTCATTAGTATTAATATGCATTGAACCAAACACTATCATAACATCTTAGTTGATAATTCAATATACTTTATTTTTGACAAAACATCCCATGTTACGGTAGTGACTGCACATTTTTGGTAGTGACAGTAATGTTTTGGTAGTGACCACAATAATTAGTTTGCCATGGCTGAATCAGACTGTCCACATTTTATGTTAATATAAATAAATAACTATGATGCACATATGCAGTCAGTACATATAGCAGACACACATCTGACAGTAAATATCTTATAAGAACACCTCGAGCTATTCTATACTTTGGTCTTGAGGTGCAAGTGAGAAGAGGTATGCTCATAGATTTTTCTTCCTAAAAAAACAACAACTTACAATGTAGACTGTTTCAGAACCACTTTGTTTTATTTTCACATTTTCAACATTTTGTTTATGAGTCATTCAGATAAATCTCCAGAACCACTGAACTCTGTGTGTGTGTGTGTGTGTGTGTGTGTGTGTGTGTGTGTGTGTGTGTGTGTTTACATAATACATTAATTTCAGAATAATTTTCCTCATTCAGATAAATCTCCAGAACCACTGAACTGTGTGTGTGTGTGTGTGTGTGTGTGTGTGTGTGTGTACTGGTGTCTGATCACCCTCACTGGAAGTGCTAGGTGGTGTGGAAGCCCTGCAAAATGTCTCCATCTCTTTTTGTCTTTTCACCATCATCCTGTGTCTTTTCTGTCTTTTCCTCCATGCTTTTCTGACATGTCTTTGCTCCCTGTCAGATAATTCACTGATACTCTTCAACTTTCCTTCTTCCCTTCGTTTCTTATTTCTTTCATTTTCTTTCCTTAAGTATTCCTCGTACTTCACTGGGTCTTCCCTCAACCTTTGTTTGTATTCTCTCTGTCTCTCTGTTGTAGTTTTTCTATTTTTTTTAGGCATGTTGGTGTTTTATGTCATTCTCCTTGCCAAGTTAATCATAGAAATTAACATTACTGACAACAACCTTACACCTAAGCTAGTATCATGGACTGCAACCTTAAGTAATTGTAACCTCATCACATTACAGAATTTTAACAGAATATTGCATACTAAAACACTACTAAAACATACTACAGTAGTAATTATTTGCATAACTGTACTAAAATGTAGTTTATTCCTCCAAATAAAGGATTATGTGTTCCCTTTTGTCACTACCAAAACAATGTCACAACCGAAACTTCAAGAAAATGTTTCGGTTGTGACTGTTTTGGTAGTGACAATTTTAGATAACTTTTGAGCCTAGCTCGAAGATGCTAATCAGCACATGGTTAGCCATCACTGGTCAGAACAGTTGAACACATATAACAACTAAATTTTATGGAATAACATCCCAAAAAAAATACTCAATAGCAGAAAAAATGAGTTTGGTAGTGACATTCCTTAAAGTTACACACAGATTTTTAGACTTTAGAACACATTTACCTCAAAATGATGGGATCAATCTACTCACCATATAGCACATGAGAGAGAGGGACACAGGAATATTTCCTGATCAAAAATGTAGGAGTGTGGTTAAAATCAGTCTCAGCCAATGGACTACAACATTCACTGTTTTGGTAGTGACATGAA